>VZTT01027892.1:45630-76465 GCA_013400855.1 Buphagus erythrorhynchus | reverse complement strand
AGCTGGGCCCTGGAGAGCCAGGGAAGATGGGATTGACAGAGCTCCAGCTATTTTCTGCACACAGTAGTTTGGTCCTTTAAAACCTGAGTTACGGACAGCAGTTCTTTCCCCTGGAAAATGTCTCAGGGAAAGGGAACGTGTTCCAACAGCAACAGGAGTGTGAATTTATGTGGGGGATAAGAGGGCCGAGAAGGATTCGGTTAGGTTTTATTATCAGAAGTGTCTGTGGGGAGGGAACCACCTTATCAGAATGCTCCTGAATCTTGGCACAGAGGTGAGAAGTTCCATTCTTTATTCTCTTCTGGATGCCACGTTTCTGATGTGTCTCCCCTCTCCTGTCACTGCTCAGTTCAGGCTTAGCTCCTCCCAAACAGAACCAAAGCAGTGGCTTAGTGTGAGTAATACCTTACTCTGTAGTAGTATCCCACTAAAATACAGCAGCTAGGGAGGGAAAAAATACGTAGGGAGATTAATTCCAGGGTTTGTCCAAGAAAACGTCTAAACCACAGAGGAAGAATTAATGCAGCAGTATTTCCATTAATATTGAGGTCAGTGTGCCAGTTCCACCATCTACTCAGCATTTGGTCTCATTCTCTCCTAGACTTTACTTGCCTGAGCAAACTTCTAGAGTGCCAAACCAAGGAGAGTTGCTCATCTGCTCCTGTTTGGGGGCTGGAGGCCTTTCTATGGAATTATCCTGTCCTTTGTTCTTCTTCCAGGGGTAGCTGAGAGTGTTGCCTATGCAAATCTGAGATAAAGCCTGGGACAGGAGAGCACAGTGCTCCAACTCCTGGTAGAGATGTAAGGGAGGAACTGAAGAATTGGTTAAAAAGTAGTTTGCTAGCTTCAGAATCATCAAAGAATTCTGATTGCAGTGGTGAGGAGAGCAACCAAGTCCAACTGGCTTTCAGAAGAGTGGAAAGTGTCTTTTTATGCCAAAGCTAGTCCATAAATGTCTGGCTCAGATCCCAACTTTGTTGGCTCATTATAAGCACTTTTATTTGACCTTTTTATTAATGTCAGTGTTGTTCCAAGCACACACATGTCCTAGATTCTCAAACAGCAAGAAAATTAAGAGAGATGGTTTCATAAAATTAAATACACTGCAGGTATCACTGTCCTAAAGTCCTTGTCAGAAACCAGTGAGAAGAGAGGTCACTTTGTGTGTCATCTGTGGATTTTTTTACTTGGGTGCCAAGCAGAAAATGAATAGATAAAAAAAGGCTTGTGGTCTGTTTAATGTATTATAAGAAATCCCACCATATGATGTAAATAGAAAATCATACTTTGGGATTATTTATGCCTGTATAATAGCTTTTTTAAACAGGAAGTTTTGTTGTTTCTTGTAGTGCTATATCTGTCTTATGGTCTCTTACTTAACAATAACAAACCGTTTGTGTTTCTCGGAAATTATTGTACATAAGGTTTTATGTCATAAAAATAGGAAAATTAATTTGCTTTTAAAAATTGGGCATTTTAGGAAGTTTATGTTCACAAAGAGAAATTGAGCTATAAATGTGAGTTAAAATGTATTTAGATGAGCAGATAAATTCAGTCTGAAATTTCTTGATACTTATAGGCGCCAAAATGAAATTCATTATGAAATGTTGTCATGATTTAATCCCAGCCAGCAGCCCAACCCCAAACAACCCCTCTCTCCCTCCCTCATAAGTGGGATCAGGGAGAGCATTAGGAGNGGAGAGAATTGGAAGGGTAAATGCTGGAAAACTAATGGTTGAGATTAAGACAGTTAAATGGGGAAAGCAAAAGCTGCACACAGGCAAAGCAAAACATGGAATTAATTCACTTTTTCCCATCAGCAGGTGTTCAGTATCCTCAGGAGAGCAGGGATCCCCATCACACCTAACAGTGATTTGAGAGCACAAACCCCATCACTCCAAATGTCCTCTTCCTCCTTCTTCCCTACACTTTATATCCTGAGCAGGATGTCACTGGGATATCCCTTTGGTCAATTGGGGTCACTTGTCCCTCCTCCCCAAGAGCAGGAAAAGCAGGAACGGCCTTGGCTCTGTGTGAGCCCTGCTCAGCAACAACAAAACCATCTCTGTATTATCAGACCCAAAACATAGCCCCACACCAACCACTGGGAAGAAAAATCAATCTACCCCAGTTGAAACCAGCACAAGTGTGAATGCTTTAAAAGAACATTGTGATGCATGAAACATTCAATTTGATGAAATTTTCATCTATAGGTCCAAATATAAAATACATGGGCAAACAGGAACTGGACCTCCGGCTTGGAAATTATTTTTTATTGCAGAACAGGGTGACTCAGGAATTTGTAGTGGATGGAGTTCAAGCCAGTTATCCAAATGTGGACTGAGCTGGTAGTGACTGCAAGGCAGTGGTGGCTGCTGTGTGTGTTTGAGGGGCTGGGGGGCACACAGGTCTATGTGACATGCCTGGGCAAGGGAGATGGGAACACTAAACCACATATCCTTAATGTAAAGTAACCTCACACAACCTGCTCCTGGCACTCTGAGCCCAAAGGCCAAACATAGAACGGGCACTGAGACAGAGCTAAACTTTCCACCCTGTGTAGTAGTGGCTTAAAACACACTTTTCAGTAGGGCGGGTAGCGAGAACTCAGCTTTATTGCCGCTGGCCGTGCTGTACCGGGTCTGTGGAAAAACTGAAGAGTGCAGCTTCCAGCACGCCAGCCTGGTACTCCTTAGAAACCCTTTCACATTCCACCATTGTGCTTGGATTCTGCTGGGAAACGTGAGTCATCCTTACGGGCTTGCACCTCCACCATGGCTGACAGGGGTTCTCATCTGAGCACAGCTTTGCAATTCATTTCCTGGAGTTAGAGCTAAATGCTGCTGAGGATGAGGTGGCACTGTTCAGAGGAGAGATTAAATCAACACTGTTTTACTCAGTGTCTTTTAATTGATCTGCTAAATGCCCTGATAAAGGGGTATGTCAAGGGGCTGGAGGGCTGGAGAGAGGCCAGGCTGAAATGGGCCCAGGACAGGGACAAAAGCTGGTCACAGACCCCAGGCCTGGCCAGGAACCCCCTGGAGCAAGGACAGGGTCAGGTACACAGACACTGATGCATTAAGAGAGCAATTAGCAGAAATAAACCCCCTTGCTTTCCACCTCAGAAATCAAAGTGCTGGGTGCATCTGGGCTGAATTTCTGATAATAACCAAATTGGTTGTGGGTTGCATGCAGTAAGGTCCCAGAAGCAGCAACAGTGTGAGTTACACCCTAATTTAGGTCTCATCCATGATCACAGTTTCACCAACACTGTCTTACCAACCCAATTCCATAAGTCTGGTTGAATTCAGTAACTTCTACCAGCAGATTCATCAAGAGTGCAACAGGTTTAGATTTATTTAGATTTATTTTATATTTATTGAAGCAACTGAGTTCAGATTCTATTAGATTGCCACTGATAACTGGACTAGCTCTACAAAGTCTTTGTGTAGCACTGTGTGCAAGTGTTCCTGGGTACTCCAACAGAGTTGGAGGCACATATCCTATGAAAGAAGTATTCCTGATTTATGGAGGGGAGAGGACCAAGCCTGACAAATTGTCTGCAAGATGGTCAAATTATCATCCTTTAAGACAGGATTTCAGATTACTATTTGTACTTTGGAGGGAAGTAGAAGTGAGACTGGAGTCAAATGCTCTTAATATTGATGTCATGGTGGGGGCAGCCATTTTAAATAAAGTGAGGGATGTCAGAGTTACAAATGCAGAGATTACAGAACACGTGGGACTTGTGCAGGGATGTAATAGAGACATGAGGCTTTAAAAAGTCTCCCACTTCCCCTTGGCTGAGGAAGCAATTAGAGTCATCCAGCCTCCATCCAGCTAACCTCTCACCCCTCAGCATGTCACCATGCCCAGGCATATCATGGCATATCCCACAGCAATCCCTTCACCACATCCCATATTGTATGTCATGGCTTTAGGTCTCATTCCTACAGAGAGTCACCAACATCACCCAGACTCACAGGGAGAGGCTGCTTCCAAATTGACCCTCAGCTCAGGAAACAAAAACCTAGAGGCAGGTTTTGGTCAGGGCTGTCAGAGCTGTGGGACTCTTAGTTAAACAAACATCTTGGAGCACTCAGACAAGTTTTCTTCTGGCCTTTTGTGTTTTCCTGGATGCAAATTGTTACAGGCAGTGAGATCATCTTAAAAGGACTTTAACTTTTTCAGATGCTCCCAGAAGGGACCTCTGCTCCACAAACAACACTGCTATACATGTCAGTCCAGGATGCAGAATGTACAAAAGCAGTTGTAATTCCTCATTTTGGTTTGGTCCTGGCCAGCAGAACCCATAGCATTTTGTGGTAAACAGTAACCTATGATTTACACCTTCAGTAACACAATTCTTGAGACATTTTAATGACGCAAATTCCCTTGGCCCAGAGGTTCTGGGATATATAATGCTCTGGTCAAAATCAGGATCCAAATGGGAAGAGCTTTGTTATGTAGTTGAGAACTCAGTGATCCAGATGGAGATAGTTAAGAAACAGCATTGGTCTGCATAATATATGCAGCTCAATAGCAACTTTTCAGGCACACTGGCATAGATTTCCTCTTTTTTTGTTCCCCCTGTTATTTTAGGGTCCCTGGCCCAACACAGAGGATACACGTTGGTCAATCATGCCTCCAGCAAAATTTTTGGTTTTCTATTGACCATGACTTCTACCTTCAAAATGGATTTTTTTTTTTTAGCAGAAGTGTCTCCAAGGTTGCCAAAGACCACTGCAAATTAAGGCTGAAAGCCAGCTTACCTTATCTTCCTTCAGACACCAGCCCCATGCTCCTCTATGGCCCCCTTGAACTGCCCATCTGAAGCTTTCCTCTACTTCCATAGATTTCAGAGAGGAGATTCTTTTTCTCTGAATGAACCCTGTAAGAATAAGAAACTATTTCAGTTAAATTTGTTACAGTCTTAGTTATGTCTAACATACAGGACTTCTTCTTTTTTCTAACGTTTTGCCTTGGTTTTCTTTAAGAAATACAAAAGAGACATTACATGACAAACAAGAAGTAATGAAAGAGTTACACAATACAGTAATGATAGTTAAGACTCAAAGTACAGAAAGTTTAATTTGGCTTGGGTTAGCACCCCAAAGCTCTGGTCCTTATTAAAATTTGCATTTTAGACAAGAAATTGGACCATGTATCTTTCAATAACAGAGTGTCTGGTTAGAATTACAGCCTGTCCTGGTTCTTGTCACACTGAAAATGTCACAGGATTAGTTTTCCACATGGGGAATTCCTCCTTCCAGCCTCAGTGTGATCTGTGCAGGATAACAGGATGCTGACTTAGGTTACATGGCAGTGGCTGTGTGTGCATGACACAGGCTAGTGTATAGCCCATGAGCAAATGGGAATGGACACCTGAAAAGTTAATTAAATGGCATGAATTTGTGCCATTGCACACCCTGAGAGTAGAGTACATCTCATCATTGCAGGGCAAAGGTTAAGTAGAAGTCCAGGAGAGGTAGAAGTGATGAAATCTAAAGTTCAGAGTTCCATAAAAATGTTTTTAGAGACAGTGTAAGATGATTTAAATGCGATATGTGTAACACACATTGCAGTTTAATTAAAAGAGTTTTTTGAGTAAATGTAGCAAGTAGCACCTACTCCTCATGAGGCACCACAGAGAACACCAAGCTACTCAGTTTTAGAATATCCTGAAATGAAAGGGATCCACAAGGAGTCCAATTCCTGGCTCTGCACAGGACAGCACCAAAAATTCATTCTCTTTGCCCTCTCATGAAATTACCTGTCTCTGAGAACCCCAGACCTTATGGTCTCTTTCCACATTTTCCTATGTTCCTCTCCCATCTGAGGTAAACATTGGAAAGAAAGGTATCTTTCTCCCTTCACTCTTCCCTGGAAAGTATTAATAGGGAAAATGTGGTGTTGAGTATTGAAGACTGACAGTTTTGTGACCTGCCTAAACAAATTCTGGGGGGCTTGAGGGGGACTTGCCTTATTCTCTTGCACCTCTGTCCTGCTCATTCCCCACTGCCTCAGTGGGTACTAGAGAGGAAAAGAGGCAGGTGATTCCTGCCAACAACTCCCAGTGATTCTCCCTTGCCACTGTCCTTCCTGCTGAAGCAGGAAATGCCAAACTAATCTCCAGGTCTGAGGCTCAAAGAGGAAAAGTGGTTTTTATCAGTGGCTCAGGGCAGTAAGCCATGCCCCTCCCTGAGCTGTAACCTCACTTCACCACAGTAAATGTCCTCCTCACTATCAGGGAAAATATGGCAAAGAGCCCCTCTGCATTGCCAAACAGCTGCATCACCTGGGACAGGTCACCCCTATTTCAAGTGAGACCAATAANTAAACAGAAGTGCCAGAAGTGCCTGGCAGTACATTGTGAGGATGAGTCAAGGCAAGTGGAAGCATGGCTGAACCATCCAAAAAACTGGCATGAGCCTGTTGTGCATGAGGGGTTTGGATGAACCCCACTCCTGCCAGGGAAGAATCCTTGAAAAACCAGTGTCCCTCTTTGACTTCTTTTCCAATTAAATGTTTCCTTTATGTACCTGAGTACAATTTACAATCTCAAATCATATTTTTAAGGCAATAGAATTTATGCTGCAGCAGACATGAAATGATCTTAGCCATAATCCACTTCTTCAATTAAAACTCTAAAATTATTGTGAGACTTCTAGACTTTTCAATACTTTTTAGTAATTTTTTTCCTCACACACATATTTTTTCTCAGGATTTGATCCTTGAGGATCTTTGCTCATCTCAGGTATCACAATGATAACTTACAAAGAGCTGTCAAATGTTTCCTGCTTTTGCTGCAATAATTTAGACCCAGACCCTACATAATTTTCTAGAATGTCTAGAAATGGAATGTCTAGAAAGTTGCAATCATAACATGACTTAGGCTCCCAAATTACATGAGACTCTTATGGAGTTTCCATTTTATTTCTAATAGTTGCATCCTGTTAATTTGTGTTGCTAAATGAATTCTTTAACAGGGTAAATTTTTCTGGTCTCAGCACATGGAAATGACACGAGATTTTAACACAAGACTCTCCAAATCTGAACAAGGTTATAGTTGACATTATTTGTGTATTAATTGAGACAAGCAGGTATCAAGTTGTACAGCCTATTTAGTGCATAAAAAACTGAAATTTCCTTCAATTACTTGTTGCATGCAAAGACTGACAGGCCAAATTTTTCACTCATTAATAAACAGTGAGAAATGGAAGCTTCTCATGCATTAAAGGAAGAAGAAAATGTGGCACAGGTATGTAAAATTTAAGGCAAGGAAAAAGGAGTAGACAAAACTCAGATGAAACTCCTGTAGGGTTTTTTTCTTGGTTTGGATTTTTTTATTTATATATTTGTTTTTTTTAATTAATTGTATGTCATCTTAGCAAGGTTATCCCTGAAAAGTGAGTCATACAATAACATCTGATTTGTCTTGGGAAGGTGCGGCCTTCCTGTTGGAGCTGTGAACTTCCTACTGCTCAAACAACAGGGAGTGGAGCATCCTGAGCCAAAAAGTGAGACAGGAAGGGTCTGCTGAGATACGATTGAACCATAAATGGAAGATAACCTAGACCCTGAAAAAAAGAGATAGTATTATTATGTAGGCTTTTACAAAGAAATGTAACGATTTTAGAAAACTTCAGATCTGTTCAACAGATTTTTTACATATACATTCACTCTTAAAATGTTTGATCTACTGTATTCTAGTTGGAAATTACAACTGGTGCCATATTTCTTTTTCTTAAATGTATATCAGAAAAAAAAGTATCTCCTGTATCTCCTACAGTTTAAATTGTGCTATGAGTGTCTCCAAGGAGATATAAATTCATTTCTTCACTCATATGAGTACTTCATACATGATTTAAGGGTTGGGTGAAGTAACCAAAACTAATTTGTTTTACACAGAGTCAACAGTCTTTTTTTTTTTAAGTCTGCCTTTATTATTAGAGCTCTTCATAACCTGTTTTTCAAGCCTTTCTATTTTATAGCAGAAAAAGGAAACTATTCTACACTCTTTTGTTGAAGAAGGTTTCACTGCTGTAAAGCAAACAAAAAGCAACTCCAAACCATGACATCATTTTTTTCTATATCTAAGAGTAATCAGTAAATAGTGTTCAGCCAATATTTGAAATAACACAGTCTGGCTGTCCTGTAGTAAAAATTGCAAGTTTCGTAAGACATGAAAGTGTTCATTTCCCACCTTATCTGTGGACACACATTTCAGTCCAAGAGCTCCTTCCTTGCCAGGTAAACTTCAAACATGTCATAGCTTAGGGCCCTTTCTCCTTTCAGAAGAATGTGGGTTGGGAAACACTGAGAGAGAAAGATTAGTCAAGCAGAAAGTTCTGGGTTTATTAAATGAATCCTCTTTCCCAGAACAAATTAAGAATATGAAATAGATAAGTCTCCCTTTCCATATTTTTGGTGATAACAGATGTGTTCTTACATAACCTTGGAACCACATGCAGTGATCCATGCCCTTACACATTTACAGAGGGAGGAACTTAGGAAGGTGTATCCTGAACCATAACAAATAAAGAAGTGAAGTGTTTAGGAGTGAATTTGTCATTTTTGATGGTTAAATCCAGGGCTATCCAGCTTGTAGTCCACAGGCTGGAGCTAACCACTGCTACCCAGTCAATCATAAACCCCTCATGCTTCAGGACTGTAGAATATGCAGCCCTGGAGCTGTGTGTAGACTTGAACTTGGAGGTGAATTAGGCAGTTGCCACAAAAAAGACTGTGTCCCAGCAGAACAAAAATGTGTGCTTTGGGTCTGAGTCTCCCTCAGAACTGGCTGAAGGCTGCTGAGGTAAGGGTAAGGTCAGGAAGAGAGGATAACTCTTGGTAAATCTGGGAGGATGGATTAAAACAGTGCTGTAGAAAGGAAAAGCTTTGAAGATCAGGTGGTTTTTGCCCCTAACTCCTTTTCTTGCTAATTGCTGCCACAGGACTTCCCTGCTAATTTCCTTTTACCTCAGCTGTGTGCAGTGCAATTCTGTCTGGCCAACACATCTTTGGGAGAGAAGGAAACAAGAAATCATGATGTTATCTTTATGGGCTGGTTGGATCCCAAAAGATCTCTTTTTCTGTCTCTTGCTTCCTTTTTTTCACAATGGGCTTTGTGAGTAAAAAGCAGGAGCCTTTGGTGGCCCAAACTCCTCTCCCCTGGTCACAGGACCTGTGCCTGCCAGGGAAGGGAATCCAAGAAACTACACGAAGTGTCCTAAGTCCTTTTTCTGATCTGCTCTGAAATATTTAACTGTTAACCCCAAATAATTGTGTTGTTACCTATTTGTCCAGCACAAGTTGTGTTTGTTAGATTGTGGAGTGGGGGGTATTCGTATCATAGGGGTAATTGGAAATCCAGCTCTCCAACTCAACAGGAGTTGAGTTTGCCTAATTGTGCTTCAGGCCACTGAACAAATCCCTCTAAATATTTGTTAATTACTAAATTGTTCTGCTCTTTGAGACAGTAGAACCAGGGACACAACAAAAGCTCCCTTGTTGCTGTACAGAAATTTCTGTGGTTCCTACAGCACCTCCATTCAAACTGATGAAGGATGGAAAATGTTTACTAAGGAGCTGTATAATCAATTCTGTGCTTATCCTTGTGAAATGTTAAGTATGCCAGCACAGAAATAACATTTTTATTCTAAAGAATGGAGGTCTGCAGGTTAGGAAATTAGTTTGGAAGATATAGATGAACATTTAGATTGTTTTTCCTTGGTTGTTGCAATGCTCAGCCTGGCACAGGAACTTTTACAGACAGCTGGAAGCTGTTCCTGTTATTGCCCTGAGCTGTGAAGTGAAGAGCAAGTTTATATCTCCCTTTGCTCCAGGATGACAGTGACCTCTGGCAGAAATGTGAGAGAGATGAATTAATCACTTCATCAAGAAGTGCCAAAGTTCATTTGCTTGTGCCTGAGGGCCTGTCTTCAGTTTGGGTATCATCTGTCACATAATTTACAGACACAGAAAAGCAGACAGCCACTGTCTTGAATAGATTATGATTTTAAATAGATGGGACAAAAAGCAAGGAGAAGAAATATTACATGTGGGCATAACAAATAGCAATTTTATTTTGGTCATTCCTGGGGTGAGGGGGAATGAATAATGAGGGATGTGTGGGAGGAGTTAGAGCAAGTAATCAACCAGTATGAGGGAGATAACATCTAATAAAACCTGTACAAAATGCTGATGAAAACATTCTGCACATGTCTCTGCTTTGGCTGCTCCAACTTGAAACGCTGTCTGGCTCCACTGCAAAATTACTGAACACGGTTCATTGAAGAGTATGAAGGAAAATTTGAATTTCAAAATATTTCTTCCAGATAAGTCTTTTGCAAAGTTAATTTCAAAACTCTGAGGGCAGCCAGGGCCCAACAAATCTCATCAGCTGATGTAAAGGCCCTAAAAATGGTGATCATAGCTGACTTCTCTGACATCAGCTCTGTTACATCATGAGAGGGGGAAACACAACGTGTGGAGGCACTTCTCAAACTGGTTTTTTTATGGTCACTTGGCTTTTCAAGGTGTGATTGTTTATTGAGGCACAAATCTTCTCCTCAAGGTATTGAGCTAAACCTTTACTTTCAAGCACTGCAGCTCCCAGACTGCATGTTTAAAGCTGATGAAGTCAGCTTGTGAGCACGTAGATAGGAAAAAAAAAGTAGTTTTACAAAGTCAGTGAAAAAAAATTAACAATTTCACATGCAGAGTATGCAAGATTTGAGTGTTAGGAGGCAGAAATCGTTGGCAGACATTTAATGCTCAGGTGGTTTGCTGCTACAATATTATTATTTCCAGTTATGTCAGCAAATTGTGATGGAGAATCACTGCAACACTTTTGCTAGAATCAGAGCCTGGTAGGAGATTGAAAACAGAGGAAAAGAATTCTGAAATTTGTTAGTTAAAAATCTTCCAGTTACACTGGAATTTTATATATCTAAAAAACTGAGCTGCTCCATTATTTATGAACCCAATTGTGAACTTTATTGTCACAAAAATCCAGCCTGTGTAAATAAAGGTTGTAATTTGTTTATGATGACAGTATGTAATGGCAAGTCATTCTGTTTAGACATCTTGCTGTATCTGCACGTCTTCAGTAAGTTCATTTCTCTTTGGATTTAGTATCCCAGCTTTTCCTGCTGCCTTTCCTGTAGGTAAAGCACAGTGTTCATCATTAGCAGATTGTTAATGAAGGATTGTCTAGAGGCCACGGTGGAGGATGATGTTACCAGGGTGTTACAGGTGGAGACCAGAGCCCAGCCACCCTTGAGGGTACCTGTACTAAATACCTGAAGCCCTGGAGATGGAAATGTAAGATTGTAATGCTGTGGAGTCCTTAACACAGGTTTGATGCCAGAAAAGCAGTAGCAAAGAATTTAGAAAAGCAGCTAAATAGCAGCTACAAGAATCTGATGTGCTTGCATTGCCTGTGTTTTCTTCCCTACAAATAAGAGGGCTGTAGAGGAGCACTGGAAATGGGCAGGTTTCCCTTCTCCTCCCCCTGCTTGCTGAGCTGCAGCATCAGCTCAGCAAGCAGCTTTCTGTCCCCACCAAAAGCACCATGTGGTAAAGAGCTTGTGCAGAGACACTGCTCTTTTCTTCTTGTGGAAAAAAGGAGCTCCTGTTTTATGGTGGCCTGGAGGCTGCAGAGCTGCCTGCTGCCAGGGCTACTCCTGCAATGCTTTCAGCAATCAGCCTGGCTCCAAGGAGAGGCACAGTGGCTGAGCCCTGCTTCCCCTCTGTTTAACTCTGCAGCTCCTCTCCCCGTCTCTTCGCAAACCCGAGCACAGAACCAGCACAAAAGTCTCTGGAAAGAACCACCTGCCCAGGCTCAGCTTCTCTCTTAAGAATGAGCCTTTACTTCTCTTTTCCTCTCAGCTGCTGGGAAAACATCAAGAGTGGATGAGTCATATGGCAGATGAAATCTGATTGAGAGCTTTTTTCACTTGGTCTATGCACAAGTTTTGTACGGACCCCAGTGCTTGGTCAAAAAGGGGTTTTAATATTTCCACAGATTTTGGAGCATTGTCAGCAGCTGCTGACATAAAAATTACCATCACAGAATATCACAGAAACTGTTAGTAAAACCTATTTAAAAATTTAATTTTATATATCAACACCAAACAAACAAAATTAAAACTGCCTCAAGACAGACTGGGATTCTTGACTGTTTCAGTTCTTAGTTTAATTTTTTTTTTTTTTTAATCTTTTTTTTTTTTTCCCAGTGAGGCACTAATGCACTTGAAAAAGTATTTGGCAAGATGAGACTTGCAGGACATTTCAGGAAATAAGTTCCAGGTAGGCTGTAAGGAGTTGCTGATTAGCTTTTATCAGCAGCTGTTACTCATGCCTCGGCCACATCTCCTTGCACCACGCTGCTGCTCAATCTGTCACGTTCACTTTTGTACCAGATCCTGCTGAAAGATGTTTCCATGTTAGGGCCAAATGTTCAAACAGAAAGAATGAACACTGATGGCCTAACTCAGGTTTGCTCCTCTCTAATCAGTAGCTGATTCTCATCTCACATGAGAACTTTTTGCACTGTTTTAGATATTTGTATTTTATCTCTTTGCAAGCCAGGTTAAACTGTGGGAAGTCCTGGCTGTTTTATTTAAGGATCATATTCTCTGCACTTCAAGTGATATATTAACAGTTATCATGAGTTATTACCATGTAATAATCATAAAGATGGTACATGCAAAAAGATTGTAAAACTCTCTTTCCATTTCCATCCAAAAATTCCTTCTTAATAGTAACATGAACAGATTTAGAAATCTCTTCTAGCTACCTAAGCCCAAAAATCAAACCAGGCAGCTGTTTCTGAAATGTATAGAACATTCTGTCTTGACAGTTCTCTCGTGTGTGTGAACTGAGAGCTACTATATGTCAGTCACTTGTTGAGCTGGGAAGTGCCATGCTAGCAGACCTGAACTGCTCCACTGTAAGGAGTGAGAAAGGATTTTAAGTAGCTGCATGTGTTATTCTTCAGTATAAACTGAAGGCCTTTTCATTTTTCAGGCCTCCCCAGAATTAAATCCCATTCAATTCTCTATTCAAGCTTCCATGTAGTACTTGAAGACTAATTATTGAGCAGGCTCCATTTATTCAGGCTGGGTTTTTAGCTGTTTTCTGGCTTCTGGAGCACATGTTTCACATGCAAGAAAATATCCTGGGGAAGCAACAACCAGAGGTATAACTCTAAAAGATAGGACAAATATGGAAAGGTATCAACAACATCAAACCTATTCTTTCTGTCTGTAGCACAAAACTCTGACCTAAAGAATTATGCTGGAGAAAGGATTTTAGCACAGTGTTTTTGCTGTTTATAAAGATGTCATGAATTTTCTCTATCCTTTCCTTGTCTTCTTGTGGAACACCAACACAGCCTAAATCCCCAAGGATAAAGTCAGTTTTGCAACTTATTATCTGTGTGTACTAAGTTCTGATGGCCATAGAAAGATGTCCCTGATTCACTGATAGAGCTGTGATCAAAAACTAAATCTCCCATTTTTACTTTTCATATTATCATTTTTATCCTCATCTCTCCCTCTCTCCTCAATGCCAGTATGAAAGAAGGCACAGCAAACATCAGACCTCATACACAGCAGGTGCCTTTCAGAAGCTATAAACCTCGAGATGCTTTTCTCATGAATATTAAGTGAAAGGGTTGATATTTTAAACTGAACTTTCTTCAATAGATTTTTTTTTTCCTGAAAACATCCTAAAACAAATTAGCTGGTTTTCAACTATCTATTATGTTTATGGTCTATTAAATAAAGACAGAGAGCAGAAATAATTTTTATCCTCTTCTCTCCTCCCCTCTAAAAGTAGGATTAAGTTGTCAGGTTTCTTTACAAATAAGAGTACTTTTGTTCCCCAGTGTTTCTCATTTGGGCACTTACAATTCAGATATGATTGTGTTTATTTCCCTGCTGTCTTCTGTAGCAGATTCTGTCACCTATCCTGATTATCTGTCCTAATATCTGTGTACATTCATGCCTGTGACTCTGTTACGTGATGAAGTCTGGACACTGGGTTGTTTAATACCATGTCAACCTAGAGGAACTGAATGGAATTTATGGCCTTGGGTTAATAACTCTGCTTTTCACCTTCCTTTTTGGATAACATTCATTGCATCATGTGGAATACATGCCTGATCCCTTGGTGGTTAGGTTAACAACGGTGGGATCCTGCTTGGAGACAGGGCTGGGGCAGTTATGTCCTTGCAGCCTCAGCTGTTTTGCTCTGGTAATTGTGCATACACTTTCTGCCTGCTGTTTTGATCCCGCTGTTGCTATTGTTTGTTGGAGACCCATGCTGCCTCCATGCCCAGCCTAAATTCCATTGTACCCACCCCACAGGCCTTTTGTGCAATGCCAAGCCAGCAAAAATCCTGGCATCCAACTCCTTTGTTGCCCGAGGGAGGTATGTGGGAAAGGCAGCTCAGCACTCACTAGGGACAGGGACTTGGCACAGGCTGCCCAGCAGTTTCCACTACACGTCCCTTGGGCTGAGATAGTTTTGTTTCAGGTGCTCCTACATTCATTTTCTGTGTTTGCCATTGAGTTCTGTTTGCCAGAACAGCAGAGGAATGCAGCTGCTGGGATTTTATACCCTGGTTTTCACACTTCCAGCAGCATGTCCTACTAATGTGTTATTTGTATTACAGGAGTCCCCACAGGCCTTGCTCCACATCTGAATCCCATTGTTCTGGTGGTGTAAAAACAGAGGCAGAGACAGTCCTCAGCACAGAAAAACTTACAGCATTTTACTCTGACTAAAGGAGAATTTAGGACTAAAGGAGGATTTAGAAGGACCTCAGCATCCAGTCTCTGAGAATGTCTAAGATCTTTCCACCATAGTCCTGAAAAAGGACAGGCAGCAGGCAAAGGTTACAAAGGCTTATCTAAAATAAACAGAAACCACCCTGTGCTGAACCTCGTGCTCCACCACAGGCTCAGAAATACCTTGAATGAACAAGCAGGAGAAAGCCAGACTAGTTCAGTAGGGTGAGAGGAGAGGTGGGGTTGATTTTGCTGGGACAGGTTGGGGGAAGCCCCCAAAAGAAGCAGAGATAGCAGCTTGAGAAGGGCAGCAGTTCCTGGCACACGCAGGGACTGTAAATTTCTAATGTCTGCACTGGGGATGTTTTGTGTTACTCTGCTCTCAACTATTAATATCAATGACATTTTTCTTTGTGATGGTTTCTCTTCCTTACTCACACAAAAGACAGGCCACACAGAATGTCTTCTGCTGGAGATTTGGCTATTTTGTAGCTTTCTTTTGCTTTCTGGTGTTTTCTCTCCCAGTTTTTATCATTGGCTTTAGCAGGCCATTAAAGGGGGATGATTTTTTTCTAGAGAATAGGTATTAAATAACCAAAGGCTTCCTAAGTGCAGGACCAGGTCCTTCAGATGACAGCTGCTGTGCTGGTTGTCTTGGTCGAGGCTTTTCCTGACCAGTGCCTCTGTTAGCAAATCTCTGTGGGGCTCCAGGACTTTCCATTTTACACTTAGAATGTAGTCATGCTGTTGTCAAACAGAGAAAGAAAACCCTGTTTTTCCACTTTGATTTAGGGAGATTAACAGTGGGGCACAGCCCTATTTAGACTTGATTTTCCTTCCCATCCATGGATTTTAAGAGCCTTGGTCTGGCCTGTGTGAAATCAAGCCTGTCACATAGCTGGAAAGCAAAGATGTGCTCCCTTGACTTTGAAAAAATACTGTTGTTTTGCTTTTCTGTAATGTTGTTTTTTGTATAAGTTTCTCTCCAGTCAATATTTACTGCTGGGCTATGCTGTCTGTTATTACTGATGGTTGGAGGGCTGGAGCCTGGAGCCTGCTGACAAGATCCTCATCTCAGGAACATTCTGTTGGCACCGGGGATGCTCCTGCGCTGCCAGAACAAAACGCTAGGCGACTCTATCGGAGATAGGTCACACAGTGTGTTTTGGATTCGATTCCCTCCATCTGTTTGCCATAACTCTCCCCTTCTGCTCCAGGAAAAAGCTTTTTCTGGAGCGTGTCATCCTGCTGTACTCTCCTAGCCGAGTGCTTGGATCACTCTGAGCCGTTCCTCGGCCCAGCAGCAGTTGCTAAGGCTCCGTGATGAGCTCACCGCTGCGGGAAGGGGAGGAACAGGTTCCAAAACAAAGCACAGCACTGAAGACGTGTAAAATGTTCACATGCAGCTGCCTGTGTTGAGGCTTGTGGATGGGGAGCTTTAAAGTGTTCTTTTTTCTTCCTTTTGTTTTATTTTAAGGTGTTCTAGAGCTGAAAGGTCTTAATGTTAGGAAAAGGAATATTTGCAGAATGTCTCCATCCTTTGATTTTAGTGGCATGTTTGAGCCCCATTCTCTTGGATATTTTATTTGTTTGTTTTTCGCTCCTCTAGAAAGAGGTATCATTTAATCTTTTGGCCTTCTGTGTGAAATTCCTGACATAACCAGGTTTTTTCAGGTAGCCTCATGTACTTGCAAGTCCAGCAAAAAGGTAAAAGTATTGACTGATGATAGACTGTGTCAGCCCTACACACCACAATAAAGATGTGGCTGGAGTAGAAGCAAAGGCATTTGGTTAAACAAAATATTTAGGAGAAGTTTACAATTAGAGCCTTGTCTGCAATGAAGGCTCAGCTAGAGAAAAGGAGAGTTTGTTTGCTGGGTTTTTTTTCATCCATTTCACCATTATATAAATTGATTCACTGCAATAAAAATTGAACAGTTCAATAAAATCATTCATGGAAAACTCTATGGACACCTGGTGGTGTGCTGCAAGATGCACTTGAGGATAGATGACACTGAAATGATACTAGCGAGGAAGAAGTCAGAAAAAAACAGGGAAAATCACATGGGTTAATCCTTAAAAGTTCTGTGCTATTTTATCCTGATTTCAGATGTGAATCCTATCTGAGAAGTGAAGATCTTCATGTGATCCAGGTCCCATACTTCACCTGAAGATTTAAAATGCTCTGCAGGGCAGTGAATGCTCCTTAAACTCTATAAAAACCTGCTCCCTGGCAGAATCCAGGGCAAAAGTGATAGGGACTATTTATTTTTGTTTTATTCTAAGGCATAGTAATTGTTTGGCTTCCTGTTGTGAGACACCTGCATACATTGTGCTGTCCTACTGATCCAAGGCTGGGCTGTAAAGAGGCTGTTCCTGCCTGCTCACGTTTCCAGTTCCCTGGGCATGTGTCTATGTTATATCTTTCTCCCTATTGATTGTTTTCCCACTAATTTCTCTGCTTTTGTTTTCCAGAGCTGAATCACCAGAGTTTACATAGTCTAGAAAAATAGATTTCTAACTCAGACCTTCCTTCCTAATAGTTTGCTGTCTTGTGTTTCTTTTTTTTTTTTTTTATTCTCTCCCCACATTTGGCAATGCCTCAAAATCCATGTGCCAAGCATTGTATAAATAGGAGTAGTCATGGTGGTGCCCTGAGTAACTCACAGTTTAATTAAAGACAGGAAGACAAGAACTGAGTGTAAAACAATAGGAAAGAGACTGAGGGCAACAGTAAATATGTCATGGATTTAAAATAGGCTCTATGTGCACAGTTGCTGTAAAGGTCCAAATCAGAAGTCCAATGGCTTTGGCACAAGCTTTCCATGGAACCAAGTGACCCCTCAGCATTTCTTCTGCCTTCCCTACTTCCCCTGGCCACTCATGGAGAAGTTGCTCTGCTGTTTGCCCTCCAAGTGCTCTGCCCCCGTGCAGATTAGAGGGCATAAATGAATTATAGCAGCTGCAGTCAGGAGGGCATTCCCTGAGGTATTGGCCCTGCTTTAAGCTTGGGGTTTTTTGAGCAAAGAGTATTTTCAGCTTCTGCATCCCCTGCTATGCAGCTCAAGTTCACCTACTGTGAGTGTCTCGTGTGGAACAATCATAATCAAAATCTGCTGGGTTCCTTTTTTTTTGCAGATGAGTGGGCAGAAGTGGGAGATGTCCTGGCATGGCCTCTCTCCTTCTCTCACAGTCCCACTGCCATGGCTCAGCAGTCTTCTGACAAGTTAAAGCTACTGTGCTTGTGTGGGCTACAGGGAGATACCAACATTTCTCAGCACAACTCATCTGTTGATACCCTATTACCTGTCCTATTCCAGCCAGACCAAGGTGTAAACACTAGAGTTCACTATTTCAGCAAGGGATCAGTGTCTCAATGGGGAGTATGAGGGCTTGGAGGGGAAAAAGAGGGGAAGACAAGGCTGAGGAAATATGGTGTCCCCAGGGCCTCCTTTTCTCCAGGCTGAGCATCTTTCCCAGCTCCCTCAGCCCCTCCTGGTGCTCCAGCCCCTTCACAGCTCCGTTCCCTTCCCTGGACATGCTCCAACCCCTCCATGTCCTTCTTGTCTTCAGGGGCCAAACACTGACCCCAAGTTTAAAGGTGTGCCCTTAGCAGTGCCCAGCACAGTGGACAGTCACAGTCCTGGTCCTGCTGCCACAGCGCAGGTGCCCTTGGCTTTCTCGCCCACCTGGACATGCCTGGGCTCATGTTCAGACACAATTGCCAATATTGGGAAAAAATAAATTTAAAAACCCCACGTATTCTAGTCTCTGCAGACTGGATGTTTCAAGCCTCAGTCTTATTTTGACATCTGACAGATTGGCTGCCTCAACATCAGTATCCTAAAGAAAGCAAGGGTAACAATCTTCTACTTAAAAATATAAAATCTTGCATGATATCTTATTTCACCTAAATAAAACACCACACTATTTAGATACATTTAAAATTTCCATTTTAAAATGATAGCATTAATTATTGCAGGGCCTCCTCAGGTCCTGAGTCCTAGTTTCAGTTGAAATAGAGTTCATATTCTTCGTGGGAGTTGACACAGTGCTGTGTTTTTGATTTGATCTAAGAATAATGCTGATAACACACTGGTGGTTTAGTTATTGCTAAATAGTTCTCACCCTAAACACTAAAGTTAGTGATCCAGAAAGAAATTCTACTGTGCTTATCTGACACATGGAAAAGAAATGATGACATAATTTAAAACTCACAAGAAACTTGCAGTAAAATAACTCCAAAGCTAGCTAAAGTCTGTTGTCTGTGAAGCAGCTACTCTGCTGTGGGCAGTTGATTTCCACTAAGATACATGTGGGATATTTGCAAGATTATAACTAGAATTTTAATTCTAATTCAAATGAGAATTAATTAGAATTAATTCTGCTTTGAATTGGGTACTATCACAGAATAATTAATGCCCTGAGTTGGAAGGGAGATTTTATAGCACTGTTCCACATGTGTAGGTTGTTAAACTGTTGGAAAATTAAACCATTTAAAAATTTGAAGCTAAAAAAGAGAATTACCTACTGCCCCTGAGACATTTCTCCACATTATTGCACTTTGGGATTTTTACTGTAGTTATCTCAGTCAAAGATCTGATTTGTTTTTACAAGTTATTCTGAAATAGCTATTTATATTTGCTTTCATAAATCCATTTCCTTGAAGTAGTAATGCATGGTATTTGGTGATGTTCTGAGCACCGAAGAACTAAACCATTTTGGGTTTTTTGTCAGGGAGGACAAAAAAAAGCCATCTCTGTATGACAAATGAGCTGCATAATCAGTGCTTGCCTCAACTTGATCTTTAGGCTATATTTTATTCCATGCTTTTTTTATTTCTTATTTTCTTTCCATCTTCAGAATATCTGGTGTACATAGCTGATATCTGGATTAAAAAAATATTAGCTTTGAAGGCCAACATATTGACTCATAAGTCTTTGCTTCCACTCTTAATATGATTAATATTTTCATTTTGTAAAGCTAAAGAAATAAGGCTCACTCAAAGAACAGATTAAATTTCCTGAAAGGACATAGAGATATCAAAAAGTGGGGGGGGGTGGTTTGGAAAGGGTGTGTACTGAGAGGATCTTAAAGAATAGATGTCAATGAAATGTTCACAATAAATAAATTGCTGTCTGGCTCAATAATTGATTGAATTTTTTCTGGTGATGAAAAGACGGATGAAGGGAGAAGACAATCCAAGTGACAATATTTGTTAAAAGCAATCAAGAAGTAGATCAGTAACTCAGTTTTGCAAACAAACTGAGCTGTACTCATCCTTTCTGTTTGATTTGGATTTTGCTGGCTGGACATTGGAGAAAAAGCAAATTCCTGGATTAGGACAGGGAGTTTTCTTATTATTTCACAGCTTCTTCAGAAGTAAAAAAAGACAATATAAGAAATAATTTCTTTTCAAGTCTGGAAGGTTTTGAAATAGAACCAGTTCACTTCATAATACACTTGTACAACTCATACCAAATGGTAATTATACAGATATGGAAATGATAATTGGGGAATATATTTCTAAATTCACAACTATTTGTTTTAGATTTTACTAATGATTTAGAATGAATAGATTACATTTGAATGATGAAATTAGTAATAACCTTGATATAAGCTCAGGATTTAATGAAATTTATTTAGTACATCAAAACGACAGTTGCTGTTACAATTATTATTATTATTTTTACTTAATATTGATGCCTACATTTACAAATATATAGTAGTATATAGAACTACTCTAATAGAATTTTTTTTCTAATGTCTAGGAATATATGATTTGATGTCTGATATAAAATGCACTGAAACTAGGCAACTCTTTTGGATTAACATCTGATTTGCTTTTGGATTGAAATCTCAGTAACTAGGGGAGAAAACAAAGCATTAAAATAAATCACAGAATCCTAGAATACCAGGTTGGAAGGGATCTCAAGGATCATCTTGTCCAGCCTTTCCTGGCAACAGTATAGCCTGGACAAGACAGCCCAGCAGCCTGTCCTGCTTAATCTTAAATTTGACCAGTGGTGGAGAATCCAGCACTTCCCTGGGGAGATTATTCCAGGGGCTGATTGTTACTGTGCAAAATTATCCCCTGGTGACCAACTGGAACCTCCCCAGGAGTAACTTGTGCACATTATGCCTCATCTTTCCAAGTGACTCCTTGTAAAAAGGGAGGCTCAACTCTTTGCAGCCACCCTTTAAATACTGGAATGTGGGGATAAGGCTCTTCCAGCCTATCCAGGTCTCCCTGTAAGCTGGTTCTTCCCTCTAAAGTGTTCCCTTCCACATCATTTTGGTATTTTCACTGCAGGAAAAAAACAAAGAACTCTGAGAAGAATCTCTCCATCAATATACAAAATGGCCTTACCATATTTTGAAAAGTAAATATTAAAATTTAAAATTTCTTAGCATCTTGTTTATTTGTTTTCCAGAGCAGAGAACAGTTGGAACTCAATAAAACGCATGCCAACTGGCCTTAAAAACATCTCACATGGGGAAATTACTTTCTCTTTTCTCTTGGCTTTCTCTCTCTGAATGTAACCAAATGTCCTCTAAACAGCTTTTTCCTTGTCTGCTCTTACTACCAGGGTTTATTACAGAGATAAAGCAGAGGTCTAGACACCAAAAATCTGACTTTTGTTCCCAGATCAACCACAGCCTTTTATGTGACCTTGGACTACTCATTTATTTCAACTTCAAAGGCAATAGGGAGGATAAAATTAATCACTGTGGTGCCCTCAGATGATGTAATGGAAGGGTCACTCTCTGCTACCAACTACATTTTTTAGGGGGGAAACCAGACTAAGAGTATGCTGACATAAATTAAAAATTTGGTATCCCCTCCCTTGTCCTGCCCCTGCCATCTGTAGGATTGCCACCCGAAACACAGCAAAGAAACTTGATTTATATATCCTTTTCCATTGAAAATGTTACTAGATTTTAGTGACCTAGAAGGATGACCTCTTCCTGGAAATCCTAATGGCATAGGCTCTTAGATATTGCAGAAAACTAAATTTTCCATGAAATTGTGCCTGTGTTCCATCTGTTTTTTCTCTGTTTGTTTTTACCTGGCTGTGACCCTGTGCAAGCTCCAGCTCACAGGATGGAAAAGGAGTCTCAGAATCTCACCTCGATTTTTCACTGGCAGCTTTTCCTCAAACACAAAAAAGTGCACATTTATTTTAACCATATTTACAAAAGCAAGACATTCTAATGCAATGCATTTGTGTAGCTTCATCTCTGTAATACAGCCTTTGAGTTGAAAATTAAAAGCATAGAGGTGTTTTCAATGTATCTTGAAGATAATCTTGAATTGAACCCAGACCTGTTCTAAAAAGAGCAGGTTCCAAGGTGGTTTTTGGCTATGCTGCATAATGATGATAATAGAATTCCTTTCAAGCAACTTTTTTTAGCTGAGAAGAAAATTAATACTTTTCTTTTTTTCTGTTGTGTACCATCTTGACTTACCTAAATACCTCTTAAAGTAGACACAGTTCAGTGCTCTCAGCATTAAAAATTGCTGAGTTTCTGTGGTCTGCATTTTGCAAGAAGGGGTTGCTAAATCAAGAACCTCATGACCTCGAAATCACTAAAGCTGTGTTGCAGTCATATGAAATGCCTTTTATGATTTATTCTGAACTGAATGGGAGACAGAAATGTGTTTTGTGGTGTGCCACAAGTAAAGTGTCATGGAGGGAGAGGGAGCAGAAACTAAGACTGTAATTACTGATCTCTGGGATTTGTTCTGAGATATATGAAAGCAGCTCTTTGAGGAGGGCTCTTAATTGAAGTCATATAATCATCACCACAGAATCATCACAGAATGGTTTGGGTTGGAAGGGACATTAAAGATCAGGTGGTTTTACCCCCTGCCATGTGCAGGATACCTTCCACTGTCCCAGGTTGCTCCAAGCCCCGTCCAACCTGACCTTGGACACTTCTAGGGATCCAGAGGAAGCCACAGTTTATCTGGGCAGCCTGTGCCAGGGCCTCCCCATCCTCACAGGGAACAATTCCATCACAATATCCAAACCTCCTCTCTGTCAGTTTGAAGCCCTTTGATTATTAAGATATTTTTTGTGAGTACAAACCCACCACCCCTCTCTGTGCTATACCCAAGCCAAGGAAATGTCCCTTCATGGAGGTCACACCCAGTTTTCCTGTCCTGGCCTGGACCCCTGAAATGAGGCGGAGCAGTAAGGAAGGAGGGAGCTGTCACTGTGGCCACATTTGGGGTGTGATGAAGTGACTGCATTGTCCAGTGTTGCAGGAGATGTTACTTGCAGACAGAAAATGACACTTTGCTGATCGGTTTGAGAGGATTGTTGGAGCTCAGAGAGCAGAAATTTCTGTGCCAGGGCTAAGCAGGGCTATTTCATGCTCCCCTGACACTACACTGATTTTGCTGACTCAAAAACTGCTGAAAAATTCCATTGAAAAGGGACAACTGATTTTTTAATACTCTGATGAGATACTCTGGTGAAAGTATACCAAGACTACTTGATTCATTAGATGTTTTCTTTCCTGAGACTTTACATTTGGTGGAGATTTCAGTCCATGTCCAAAGAGAGATCAGTTGTTTCCTGACCCTTACTGCTTATTTATCTCACCTGTCAATGTTGCTGCCAGCAAAAAACCTTTTGCTTTTACCTTAGTGATACTTTTTTTTCCCCAAATCAGATATTTCAGGCATTTTCTGTGAACATGATTACAGTGCTCTTTGGTGAACAACATGAGCACTAGTAAGCTCCTAAAATTCAGGTATTATGGCAGGATTCACAATGCTATCTCTTGCCAGCAATTCTGTTGTTCATTCCTAGATTTTTGAAAATACTTGCTATGAACATTTTTTCTGAGATTCAGGAGTGTAAGATTATTCTTATAAATAATGACTGAACTTGTATCTGCACTGAACAGAGGTGTAAAATGCTGCCCTGTTGTGGGAGCTTGTGCACACTGAATATAATGGGGGACAAAGCTGTTAAACACCATTTAAAAATGTATAAACAAAGTTAAAAACATTCTGCAGAGTTCCATCACAATGGCAATTGTTAAATACTTTGAAACATCTGAAAAATATGTATTAAATAATTTAGAATCTCAATTAAAGAGTAAGAGACACTCAAAGGAACTGTACCATAGGAAAGTGCCTATGAAAGCCCCTTTTCACTTTAGAGAGGACCTAACAAGGGAGTTTATATAGTTTGATTAGGTGTAGCTTCTAGAAATTAAAATAAATTACAGAAGTTGGTTGTCTGAAGAGATGTCAGCATTTGCCAGACACCAATGTGACACCATCTTGATTAAATTGCAGCTACACAGTTGTTTGATACACTGTTTTCTCTAAATCTTTTTTATCCACATTACTTAAAACTCCTGTCTCTGATATCCATCTAATACTTGCACGCATGAGGAGTCTGAAATGTTTATTTAAATCCCTTGCAGGACACCACATTCCTAA
Source organism: Buphagus erythrorhynchus (assembly GCA_013400855.1). Taxonomy (NCBI): domain Eukaryota; kingdom Metazoa; phylum Chordata; class Aves; order Passeriformes; family Sturnidae; genus Buphagus; species Buphagus erythrorhynchus. The sequence continues at coordinate 52,201 of VZTT01027892.1, read as the reverse complement.
AAGTCTATTTACGCAGCTCCTTCAATGCTCTATGGGGCCATCACCCTGACTTTTTAAGCCATGAAAATGCTCAAAAATAAGATTTAAAGCAATGCAGTTGTCTTTTAATAGCATAGCAGGGAATGTGTTAACTCCAGGGTCTGCAACAGACCCAGTAACCCCATGGTCTGTGTATTTATAGGCATCAGCTTTAATGGCCCGTTGTGATAGATGAGAGATATTAAAATCTTACAGTCACTGCCTGGTCATTTACAGTCAACAGAGGGCTAAAAGTGAAAGGTCAGGCATAGCAGAGTTGGAAAATCTGCTAAGCAAACTCTGGAGCAGGGAATGGGATGCTCCAGGGACTGGAGGCCACGGCTGATTTTTCTGCTGTTGTTGTTGTTCCTGGCCCAGTGTAAGTTTATGCACAGCCCAAAGCATTCAGGATGAAATATTCCCCTTTCTTCATGTCAGAATAAATGTTCACATGATCCACTAGAGGGTTTATTCAGTTGAATACATTTACCTGGTATGTTTACTAGAGAAAGAGACTTGTTTTATTTGATCAGCCCTTTCCAGGCAGGCTGTTCAATATGAGAGAATGATTTCCAAACTGGTTCCTTCCCAATGTGTTGAAGGTCTTGTTACTCCAAAATACATTTTAACCTCTGGGTCCTACCACTGCCAAGCATGTGCTGCTGCCCTTGGGGATCAGCTCAGGTGCTGGTTCTGGAAACTGGAGCATATCAAAAACAAGGATTCAAAAAGAGCAGAGTCAGCAGGGCCAGCAGCAGAATCACTGATGGGCAAATATTTATGCTGCACAGAAGTGTCCATTTTTAAATTTAGTTCCATGAATAAGGCTGTGTCTCTAAGCCCAGTCTCTTTATTTAGTCAGTGAGAGTCCAGGAGCAGCTTGAAGCATGAAGACCCCAGCTCCCCTTTCCCAGCACCCTAAGGTAAAGATGAAAGTGATGGAGGTAAATTCAGCTTGCTTTAAGCCACTTTTCCCTTGTTTGTTGTGGGATCTGAAATAGTCTCAACCAACTCCCAGTGTGTCATCAGAGTGGGACCTCCTGTGACATAACTGATGATTTCTGTATCCTCTCTGCCTCTCATTCTCATTGGCCTTTGGTGGCTGAAAATGTGGGAACAGCACAACTTTCCCTGGTTACACAGTTGATAGTGATTCCTGTGAGAGCTGGGGAACACTGCTGAGACATCTCTTTCCACGAGTTATATCTTTTTCAGAGAGGCCAGGGAGCTGATTACATCCTTTTATGGCCTCTTTACTCTCATGGGAGGGCATTTTCAGCACCGGGCTTTGTGTTGGTTGTGAAACTAGAGGTGCAACATCCCCAGCCACTGCCTTACATAAACGCTTCTGCCTGTGCAATGGACTGCTGCCACTGTCCTGTTTGGAGCAGCAAGATTTCCTTTCTGACCTACTTTTCTGGTCAATGCCTTGAGCCAGGCCATCATGAGCATTATTAGAATATTTTATATCCTTCCCGTGCCACAAAGCTGCCCTGACGCCACCCTGAGCAGCCAAGCAACAATCCCATCAGCCCAGAGGGATCCACGAGCTACTAAACAGCTCCCTTGTCTTCTTTTCCTGCTGCAGCCAGCCCAGCAGATGGATTTTCTGTGCTCTGGAGCAGACAGGAGCTCCTCAGGTTCACAGTAATGATGAAGAATGGTACTCCAGGATTTGCAGGTTTATGCTGAGGATATCCCAGCAATAATTGCCTGGGATAAATGGATATCAAGGGGAGTGGCAGACAGGGTTATTGAATTGTTTAGGTTGGAAAAGGCCTTCAAGATAACTGAATCTAATCTGTGACTGATCCCCTCCTTGTCCCCAGCCCCAGAGCACTGAGTGCCACATCCAGTCCTTCCTTGGACACCTCCAGGGATGGGGACTCCAAACCTTCCTGGGCAGTCCCTGCCAAGGCCTGAGCACCCTTTCCATGGAGAAATTCCTGCTGGTGTCCAACCTGACCCTCCCCTGGTGCAACTTGAGGCCGTTCCCTCTCCTCCTGTCTCTGTTCCCTGGGAGCAGAGTCCAACCTCCCACCTGGTTACACCCTCTTTTCTTGAGGAAATTGAAGGAATATTAAAGGAATAAGCTGGGAGATAATAAAACAAAATGGAATTTCATAAACTTTCGAATCATTGTAGAATATGAAACGTGCAGCCTTAGATTACAAAAAACTCTTTCTAAGAGCTGGATAGAGCGCTGTTATAAACAAATTTGCATCTGTGAAGTTTTTCATGGAGTGAAAAGGGTAAGGATGGGAAAGGCCCAGTTGTAGGTCTGTATCTTAGTCTAGGTAGGTATCGAGGATGGCAAAGGGCTGAGATCAATCCTTCCTCCTCTGAGAGCTGTGAAGTCATTGCCTCTTTCTGTCTCACTCAGAGCTGTTCCAGAGAGCACAGGTACCCAAATATGAGTCATCCTAATGGTATTTAATAGAAAACATCAATTTTGTGCTGTAATTTCCTACCCATAGTTCTACTCTGTAATATTATTTTTTTACAGCCATCAGGTTAAATTACCCTCATATTTACTGGAGATTAATTTCATGCTCCGTTCTGCTAAAGTCCTTGCAGGATGGCTGACACTGGGAGGGAAAAGCAGTTTCAGCAGGCTCCTCTGCACAGGAGGAGAGAGCTGAGGATGGGAACTCTCCCAGCAGAGAATCACAGGGTTGTGGTTTCCTTGCTGAAGGAGTCCTGTTAGGGTGAGAGGAAGAAAACAACAGCAGGGGAGAGGCTCTCAGCCAAAGGCAGACTTGAGGGCAGCTGATCTCGAGCACATCCTGCAGTGACAAAAGAAGAATGGAAAGGAAAGCGTGCAGGTGATCCATCATGTTTTGCCTCCAGCTCCTTCACGAGTTCTATTCAGCTCAGAGAGTGCCTGGGTTAAGAAAACCTCCTGTAACACTCACCATATGTGCTTATGCATGTCCTGAGCTGCTGAGGACTGTCCAAAAAAGCTGGAATTTGGCAAAAAGAGGCAGTCTCCTCGGGTGGCTGAGCAGGGTTTCACTGCCCAGAGAGATCTGTTATCCCTTTCCTGACAAATGCCCTCAAGAGTCTGTGCCTCAGGGATCAAAGAATAGACAATTTTGCAATGGAAGTTTTAAGAGGTCACAGCCCCACTGTGGTATGATCTAAACCTGAGGCCTCACAGCTCACCAGGCTTTTATCCTGGCCATGGAAGCAATGTGGCCTGGCTGTTTTTATCCTGACACATCTGTGCAAGTTTGGATCTGATTTAGGTGTTATGATCAGACAGACTTCATGTAGAAATAAAAGTTAAGGACTTAAAATCAGACATGCAAGGCTCTGGTGAAAAGAGTTAACAAGAAGTTCCATGCACCTGGAAGTTTGAAAATGTTGGCATTTCTGACAAAATCTTTCTTTCTATGGCTTTTTAGCTGCTCAGAACTCCAGTAGATGTTTTATTTTGCCTATGTAACATATTTGAATGGTTTATATCTCAGAACATCATAACTTCCACATCTAAGGCTGTCATCATGATTCCCGGTCATGATTTTGGTATTGCTAATTTGAAAAGCCAGATAGATTCTGCTATTGTCATCCTTAGTTTCCAAAAAATTTCTGTAGCAGCTTCCTGTCCCTTCTTGAGAGCCCTGCTGAAGGTGAGCCCTGCTGAAGGTAATCCCAAAGATCTTCAAATCCCTGGGCTTACAGGCAAGTGTGTTGTGCTCCTAGAAATGTTTCTATTGCCTGAAAAAACATGGGATGTGGACCTTTTCCCAGCTGCCTGGTTGCTTGTGGCACATCCTGCAGCACAGTTTACTACCCACCCATGTTTGTGGGGGTTCAGCACAAATAAATTCAGTGGAATAATCAGCATTGGAAAAAGAAAGCATCCACTCCCTTTTTCCCAATTATTTTTTTATTCTGAACTAGGTGTGTATGCATGTGTGGGTTATTTCCTTCCCCTCCAAATAGGATTATTTCAGCAATGTGGGTGACAGAGTGAGCTCAGATGTTAGGATGGGCTGTTAAAGTTCAGGAGGGCAGGAATGAGCAGATGCTGCAGGGGATGGGATATGAAACATCACAAACTGCTTTTGTCATGGGAGTAAGTGTCATGTGACAGCTTTTCCATGGTTTCTCTGACGTGTCTGCTAACAAAAGGTGCCTTGTCCAGGAGGGAGAAGACAACCATGACTGGTGATGACCATTAGCTCCTAAACCTTGAAATCTGTTTTCCCTCCAGCATCTGGTAGTGCCTCTGGAACTTCGGGTGCCAGAAATCAACTCCCACCTTGTGCTGTTTGTCAGGCAAGCTCCTGCCACTGTTCAAAGCAGCAAAGGAGGGCATTATATGGGAGGAGGACAAGCTCTGTGCCCCTGCCTGGGGCTGAGTGATCATTACACTGATGCTTAATTGCCTCAATACAAAAGGCTTTGAGAACTATTCAAGGACACCAAGAATTCTCTGTTTCCTAATTCCTTTCGAGTTGTCTTGTAAAGACAACATTGCCCATCCACTTCTAACCTGGAGGTTTGCTCAATCTCAAACCCTATTCAAAGGAAAGGACTTGAGGTAGTAAAGTTGACAAGGTTTGTCCATAAATACTGGAGGCTTTGACAGCTGAATGGAGTTCACATGGCTGGTTGTGTTTGCCAAAGAATATGTATGAACTTGAATCTTGGAAATTGAATGCAAAGTGATGTTTTTCTATAAAAGTAACTTTAGTCACTGTTACATATTTAGACATATGATGCCAGTCTGATACCAGATGTGATGGAGACAGTTTAAATAGGACAAGTTTAAGTAGTATGAAAGAAGTTTCATAATTCTCCATGTTTCTCCTTTTTCCTCTTATCCTGAGGTAAACCCTTTGGTTGTTTCCTACACCATTTCACTTATTTCCCTGTTTCTCTGATTGGGAGCTGTTGTGGTTTAACACTGGCCCAATGCCAGGCACCCACGAGAGTTGCTCACTCACCCACCCCTGTCACAGATGAGCAGAGGAGAGAAAAAAAATTAACAAATGCTTCACCATGGTCTTCACCATGGTCTGCAGAAGAATCTCAGCTCCAGTACCTGGAGCACCTTCTCACCCTCCTACTGCACTGACCTTGGTGTTTCCATGTTATTTTCCCTCACATATTCTCATCTCCTCCTCTGACTAGAAGCAAAACTGTGTGACTTGGTTTTGATTTAATTCTTAAATATGTCATCACAGAGGCATTACCAGCCTCTCTCACTGGCCCAGTTTTTGCCAGCACCATGTCCATTTTCAGAGCCATCCAGGGCTGGCTCTGCTGGACATGGAGGAAGCTTCCAGCAGGTTTTCACAGGAGCCACCTGTGTGGCCCCCCTGCTACCAAAAACGAGGCCCTGAAAAACTAGGAACCCTTCTGTTCAGATTTTGTGAGCTCATGGAACACTTCAGAAGGGCCAGGATCAATAAATTAAGGTGAGGGGTGAACACAGAGATTGCTTAAGCTTCTGGCAAAAAACCCTGTGGTGAGAGATTAGGAAGGGCACTCGGATGGCCCTGGGGAGGAGGTTGCCACAAAAGGAGTTTTCTTCTTTCTCTATGTCTTATCTCCAATCTTACTGATTAATATGTGCCTGGGAAAACTGCAGTGTAAATAAAGTTGGTGGGAACTCCCCAGTTCAGTTTGGAAAGCAGTGACATTATAATCTATTAATTAATGTACATTTTTTTACCTACCTGGACTTGTGCAAAGTCACCCCCAACACCCCTTGCTGCTAAATTGAAAAGATACGGGTTTGATGGATGGAGTGTGATATGGATAAGGAATTGTCTGGATGGCTGATTTCAACAATCAGCAGCTCAGTAACAAGAAACCAGTAACAAGTTGTGTCCCCCAAGGGTCCATACTGAGATCAGCATTATTTAATAACTCCATCAGGTTTTTTATATACAGAAAGAGAGATATTTTTACTGAAGCCTGGAGTGACTGAACAAGAGATGATATATATTTACGAAAAAAGAGTAGGTTTAATTTTTTTAATAGTAAGGTTACTGAGACTTGGAAACAAGTCCTGAGTTCACCCTTATTGAACATCTGCTTCATTTTGAAACATGAGAACAAAGAGTTATGCTCTAACTGAAGGTTCTAAGTACTTTTATCATACACCAGATAAACAAAGATAAACAATAAAAAAAGCAATAGTTTTTTCAAAAATAGAATTATGAGAAAAACATTTCAATGAACAAAACACATTGCTTATTTCCNTTGAATTCAGTAAAACTGTAATGGGATCTTATGAAAATAAACAGATAAATAAATTTCTGCCTGCACTACTATGGAAAAAAATAAAAGAAGGAGCAAACAGAAGCTGGGACTTTAGAGATGCAGAGCTCTTCACCTTTGCTTGTTGAGTTGGTTTTTAGTATTTTGGAGAGGTTTTTTGAGCTTTGCATCCGAGCTTCTGTGAAATAATTACGCTGATGGTTCTGGTTTCTAATGTAGAGCACAGAAATCTGCAAAAGCCATTGAGCAAATTCTGCTGAGTCTTTCACCTCAGATCAGCAGCTCTCAGGTCATTAATCATGCTTTATAAGCTTTA
>VZTT01027892.1:24660-35593 GCA_013400855.1 Buphagus erythrorhynchus | reverse complement strand
GGGTGGCCTGGTGACATCTGCCCTGGGACCAGCATCACTGGGTTACCTCTGTGGCTGAATGACACTTATCTTTTTGTAACTTCTACTGGATTGATAAAAGATCCAGCGAGCTTCCAGCTCTTGAGGATTTGAGAGTTTGTTGTGTTTATTTTTTCTTTATATTTTTTGTCCTATTTGGGCTGAGACCAATTCCAAGATCTCTTATTTTCCCACAGACTGGGAATCCAGCTTTTTTGGCGAGCTCCAGTTATTCTGCAGCCTGTCTCCCACACTGCTGTACATTCTTGAGCAGAACTGTTGTCCTCATCTGAAATGAAAAAATTAAAGTGTAGATGCATGAATTTGACTTTGCCACACTCCCCTCTTTGCCCTTTCTTAAGTAAATAATAATTTCAAACACATGGAATTCAGTTTATTAGGAATACACGAAGTTTATGTTTATGTGAAACAGTGGAAGCAGAAGCCCTGCTCCCGTTATTCAAAGATCTTTAAAGACCAAGTTCAAAAAATTGTCCAAAGAGAAATAAAGGCAGAATTAGAGCCCCAAATTGCAACTGTGTAAATGACAAGTGCTACTTCTAGCCCAGTCCTGTGGAAAACTGCAAAATAATGGGACAATGGATTTTTAAGCCATAGTTAATAGAATGTCACCTGTACAACTTGGAGCTTGATTTTACAGGAGGAGAGTAGATTGTTTATCAGTTGGGAGCCAGAGAAAATTCATAGGTGCTGTCTGTCATAGAGTTTTCAACAATCATCTCAATTTCTATTAAATGCTGTTGTGTATGTTTTACAGGGACAAATCTGGAGTAGATCTGTGACTTCTGCCCATCTCTGGCACCCTCAATGCCTAGAGAGGAAAAAGAGTATTATTTATATTGCTCTCAATTTCTTTTTTCCAGATAAGCAGAAGTCACCCCACATTCTTAGGAGCTTGTAGTTGACAATTGTTCATAAAAGAAAGTTAAAATGATCCAGGTGATTACTGGGTAAAGAAATTTCCAATGTCTGCCTTAGCAACTCACCATCTCCCTCCTTTTTTTTTTTTTTTGTAAGCTCCTTAATTATAAACAATATAAATAGATCCATTGTTTCGTAGCACCCACAGTTGCAAGACAAACACAGAGGAGTTTTTCCTCACCAACAGTGAGGTGAAGTAAGTGAGATTGTTGATGGCATGAGCCTTGTTGGATTTGGCTGACTCCCAAATGCACATATTAGCAGAGAATCTTTCACCTGATGAGGACTAATGGTGCTGGAATGTGTGGCAGCAGGAGGAGATGTATAGGAGCAGTTTGCTGTAATCGAAGAGTATTTTCGTGTGGTTATGGTTTGTTTTGGTGTGAGTCAGACTGGCAGTGATCTGGTGAGGTAATCTGCTGAGGAACGGGGAGATGTGACATTCCTCTCTCCCTCCATGCTCCCACCTGAGCAGTCACTGGATAAAAGATGGGCACAGTGTGAATGGATGGGGCTGCCTGGAGAGTTGTGTTCCTAGAAAGGAACAGGATGGGTACAGACCCAGCTTATCAATTGGCCCAAAGCAATGTTAGATGCAGACACTGATAAGAGCTATATTCAGGAGAATGAGGACAGCTGCACTCATGCAGGTGTTCACCCAGCTCCTGTGCTTGGTGTGTGCCTGTGTGTCTGCCTCTCCCTGTCTCACTCCTGAAATGTGGATAGACAGCAGCTTTCACTTGGCTGAGGAGAGCAAGACATCCTAGAACACCCAGAACAGCAGCAGTGTCTGTCACAGGCTTCCCAGGGAAAATGGCTTCAAACTAAAAAGAAAAAAAAAAAATGGGTGTAGGTTAAATATCAGGAAGAAATTCTTCACTGTGAGCTTGGTGAGACACTGGAAAAAGTTTTCCAGAGAAGCTGTGGCTGCCCCTGAATCCCTGGCAGTGTCCAAGGCCAGGCTGGACATGGTTTGGAGCAACCTGGGATAGTGGAAGTTGTCCCTGCCCATGGCAGGTGGTAGAATTGGATCATCTTTAAGACTCCTTCCAACCAATCCATCCTGTAATTCTGTGATAATACCTAAGTAAAAAGATAATGACCACAGAAAACATCTATAATGACTGACTCCTCTGTCATGTTTTAGCCCATATTTTAATTAGGCACCATTATGCCCCTCTAGTAGGCACAAAAGAAGTTTTAGGAAATAGAAAACCTCTCATTACCATTCATTTATCTTATTTTAACAACCTTCAGTGCTGTTCTTGTAGAAAATTGGAAGTTCTACCAGATTGCTGGGATTCTATAAATGATTTGGATGGAGTTAGCTTTGCCTTTTTTATGGAATGAGAAGGGAAATGGGCACACAGTGTGGCCACATGAGTCACAAACATCTGTCTTTGTGGGTGTCCTATTTGATTAATTAAAGTTTACAGCCATTTCAGCTTTCTTCACACCAGGCCCCCAAACAGCATGTGAGTAAGTTTGTACTTCAGGGGTTTCCTGGAGGTGACAAATTTTTCCAACTTTTTCTGTATTTGAAGGTGTTTGTCTTTCAGGCATGAAAATCAGAATGTGGGGGTTTTATTTTTGGCTTACAGATATCATTAAAGTCTGCCCCTTGCTGGTGGTAAATGTGGTCTTAAAAACCTGTGAGGATAATAGAAATAGGAGCAAGGGAGAGAAATTCTGTCTTGAGCTTGATACATTTTCCACATGGTTTAGTCGTAAATTCTAAAAACAAATTGCAGCTTTTCTCTGTTGGGATGACTGAAAATCAGTAGCAGACGCCTTTAATTCTCCCACATTCTAGGTAATAGGACTTTTCCAGGAATGGCTTCACTTGCTCCAGAGACTGTTCCTGATATGCCAGACTGTAAATGTCAGCCTTGGGCAGGGTGGTGATTGCTCTGCTGTGTCCTCCTGAGCTGTCATCAGTGTGAAATGAATAAGGATGTTTTGGCTCTTGCTGTAGATCTGATCAGCTGATCAGTTTTATGGGTTTATTTTGCCTTTTTAAACCATTTCCATCCAGCATAGCACAGACAGGTTAAGTTTTTCTGCTGATATCTCCTCCAGCACTTTATTCCCTGAATGTACCTCCTTTTTCTCCTGTGCTCCATGGCCAGCTGTCTTGATTTGGGGTTGGTGCTCCTCAATTTAGTGTTGCCACAGAGATGCTCCAAACCCTAATGATTGCTCTGGGCGATGTATGAAAATCTGTCTTGTCTCAAAGTTTGGTACCTGGTGAATTGTTTCCCCACTATTAAGATGGGGAAAAAAACAACCTTACAGCCTATCCACAAATCAAAGAGTTTAGAATTTCTACATCAATAATATATATTAAATATCAAAGAGCTTGCTTTCCTGAATGTTTCCAGAATGGATAACTTAACACCACCAGATATCCTGTGTTCTCCTTCACTTGGTACTAGGACAACTGAAATACAAAGTCAAGTTTATTTGCACAGAGAAATCTGTTAATGACTGTCACCATTAGTCACTACTTGATGTAGAGGGAGTTGGTGTGGAAACAGAAAGCAAATATAATGGGGAATTAGATATTTCCAGTCATTTACACAGGTGGCCTAAGCCTTCAGTACTTCTAAGTGCCTGTTTCACTGCACTTTGTTTGAACTCAAGCTCAAATTTTACTTTTTGTTTCCCACACATTATTACAACATTGCCCAGGAAACATTTGCTTTAATGCACCTCTGCTTAATTCTCTAGATCCTGAATAGAGGAAATTGCAGAACCCTATTTTCTACCCAGCTCTAGTGATCGGTGCCATGCGCAACCTTGTCTGCCTGATTTCTACTCAGGTACCCAAATATCTTCTTCTCAGCACTCCCCAGATAAACACTAAATCAGAGCAGCAATCATTTCCAATTGCATTCTCAGGAAAAACTGAAAACAATTTTGTTAACAGGTTTCTCAGCAAATGCTTGGGAAATATTGGGAAGCATCAGTTCATTTTCCCAAGTGTAAACTGCTTTTCCAGTAGCGTTCTGTCAGTTAACTGGCACAGGCCTCATCCATCAAATATCCTCAGTCACCAGCTGGAATTTGCTGAAAAATAAACATTTTGACTGTTAGGTAGGAGTAAAGGTTTGGCCAATGGTCCAAAATGTGATTAGGGTTATAACTAAGCACATGCTCCCAGGAAAAATTCACATTTTTAGGGAACACAGACCAATGTTTGCATGAGTAGGAGCCTCTAACTTTTCCAGGCATCAAAACCAAAAAAAAAGGGCTGTTACTTTGGATACTTTTCTTGTGTTTCCTCCAAATTTTCAAGAGGAATTCACTGAGCTGCTGAAGACCCGTGGTAGACATCCAGTCTGTTACTGGTGCTCATATCCAGTGGGGGAATTGAGCCAAAATGGCTTGCCAGAAAATAGTTTCTGTAAATCACTTAAAGGTGAAGGAAATTTCTCCCTCTCCTTTTAATGAAATATCAGTATTTATTTAATAGCTTACTACTTCTTTCAATTTCTCCTGATTTCTTTGATTTACTACAAAATGTAGCCACACATGGTCCTGAAACATCTGAATTTTCACAGTGAGAAAAAATAAGCTAGAAAAAGGATTAAAAATAAAAACTATCTTTTTTAATAATTTAATAATAATGGCAGCTGTGTCAAAACTATTTCATAATTGGTGTGCATTAAAGAAAGAGCTTATTTTTGGCAATGTGAAACATGAGATGGGCTTCTATCCTCCTTTTCTCCCCAAATCTGAATTGGATATTCTTGCATCAAGTGCATGTATCATCTTCACAGGATGCATGTTGTCCTATATTTAGAGCTACAGAGGCTGCTGAAAATTAGATGTCTTGACTCCATGTGGGTATCCAAAAACCCCTTCTGAAGGTGTTGAGGGTCAGCAGGTTTAGGGCAACATTGGTTAAAACACAAAAAATGCAAATCCTGAAAGTGGCAGAGTTGCAGCTTTTTTCTCGCCTTGTCAAATGCAAGGCAGGCTTTGAGAGCTGGCTGGACACATCTCCCAGGATCTTTGGCAGCTCCTGGCCTTGGCTTGCTGTGTGCAGAGCTTTGTTGTTCCTCGCTCTGCTGCCAGGACACACACAGGAGCTCACGTGTTCTCTGCCTGGCTGCTCCTTGCTCGCCTTCCCTTCCTCCCAGGCATCCCCTCTGCAGCATTTCTGCCTCAAATCTGCTCCTCTTTTCCCTTTTTACCTTTGACAAGCAGGTGCTCGCCCTTTTCCCTGAGAAGAGGTTTAGATGCTTGGTGAGCCCCTTCCTCACCTCTCTTTGCCACACCAGACATCCTCTGAGAGATTTTCAGATTTCTTTTAGTGCCATGGACAGGCCAGACTCCAGATATTTGCACTGAGAGCATGTTTATAGTTGTAGACCACTATTTTGTGACTACTGTAATTGTAGAGCATTATTATGTTGTAGACCCAAATGAATATGTTCTTCACCTAAAAATTCTTGTAGCCATACAGATCCCTCTGCAGACTGATGTCCTAGCCACTGGGTCAGTGAGGGCACCATTTGCATAAACACTTTCTCATGTCTACCTGTCCTCTGTTATTTCCCTGGTGCAGAAGATAAAATATAAGGATGTTGAAGAGAGTGCAGGGTTTTAAGAGAATTCATGGCTTTTTACTGCCTTAATTCTGATTCTTTGGGTGTATTTTCTTTCCTTTAGGCATCACCTGCAGTACTGGGGACAAGAGGTGTTCCTCATGACCCTGGAGTACAAATGAAGCAAACAAAATGAGTCCTTAAATTTAAGATTTTAATCACATTTCTGACATCTCCCAGCCCAAGTTTCAGTGAATCTGAATCGATCCTTGCTTTTTGAAATCATGTAGAGATAACAGAAAAATCAGAAAGAAAAATTGTCATTTGAAATGTCATATGAAATGGAGTCTGCAAGTTGGTAACTTTGTCATGGGTTGTAGAGCTTTGTAGTGGATCGTTGCTTTTTCTTTTTGCTGTGTGTTGCTATCTTTGAATTTGGTTATGAACTGAAATGAAAAATATGCATTTTTCCAGGGTGTTAGAGGTAAGCAGGTGGCACCTGATTTTTATGTTCTATGAAAAGCTGACATATCCAATAGACTGCAAATTAAGGTTTCCAATGGTCTGGCTGGAAGAGTAGGTGGGTAAAAATACAGGACAGTGTAAAGGAATCTAATTTTTCCCTTCTCTGGCCAATATTCCTGCAGCAGTTCTCACTTCAGAGATGCAATCTCACATGTAAAACTTCCACTTTAGAGGTGCATTATTTGATGGTCTAGACAGACTATATCCTGTGTCTGTAACTAGAATCAAAGCCACATTTTTTGCTCTTGTATATTTGGCCACCACAGACATGCAGGTTAATTATACAGAGTGTACCATTTATTTAAAAAATTGAATTAATTTCTTATGTGAATGCATTGGATTATCTATGACCATGGGAATGAAGAGGGGGGAAAAACTTCAAGAACATTATCTTTCGTGTGGTAACAGAAACATGAACTCTAATAACTCTAATTTTCACTCTAAGGTGAGCCTTTACATTTTTACCAGTTTCTCAATTCCTTTTCAGTGAAAATATTGGCTCTGACATTGGCTACCCTTATATATGTGCATTATTCCTTATCCTCATTTTATGTCCAGGCAAGCTGTCAGACAGAAATCTTTATCTCTGGAAGATAAACCAGATAAAACCACCCTAAAATGATTTAGATCATGTGGACTACTCGTACCAACCAACATCTGCTTGGGGTTTTAAAAATTTTCCTGGAGAGGAAACTGTCAGGTCTGCCACAATTTTATGTGACAAAGAAATAATAAGAAAATCTGGCAGTGATGGCAACAAAGAGTCACTCTTTGGATGAGCACTGGGGAAGAATTGTGGCAGTTCTGAATTGAAGTATTTTTATCTAAATCAAAAGTATGCCCAGTTTATAATTCCTTGGGCTTAGATTTTCAAGTATTATGTAACCAATTATTCCTCAGAAAATCAAATAAATACTGGCATTTGGAAAAATGGGTGACACAAATGGTTTGTTTGGGGATCTGTGCAGAGGCAGCTAAAGTGCCACTGAAATCCCCTCTCTACTTCCATGGCTATGGTTTAAAAAAGAGCTCTGAGCCTCCATATGTGCTAAAAGCACTTTTCACCTTGTTCTGGATAAAACTATCGTACCTTTCTCACTGTAAGCATTAATAACTCCTTGAGAAATAGTGATCTTTTCCTTAATGAAACAATGAGCTGAGTTAATGACCAAAGAGTCAAAACTGTGGTGTTTTGCCTCTTTGAAATACTTAACAATTATATTCCTTGGAATTAATTTTGTGAAATACTCTTTTTTGCTTCTTTACATTATCTTTTTGCAAATATAGTCCCTGTTTTCCTTTTTATTCACTTACTTTTGCTATGTCTTTTCCCTGAGTGCAACCACAAGTAAGAACTTTGGGAAAAAACTTATGCATGGTTCTTCTGGCTGGAGTTTTAGGAAACTTCCAAGAAGATGCCTGGTGCTAGGAGATTACACTTTTCTCTGGTTACAAGAGAACTGACATTCTGTAACACTGAAGTTTATTTATCTTATCTAAGGGGAGCATTTACTGTTTTTACATAATTCCAGGAAGAAATCAATGTCATCACCTGAACTCCAGAGAGCAACTGAGGCTAAAAGTGCTCCTGGCTCCTGACACAAAGATGAGGGAGGGAGAACCAGGCAGCAACAGGAACAAGACAAAGCTTTAGTGGGTGGTTTTCCAGCTGTTTCCTGCAAATATTTAACAGGGCACCAGTAGAAACCAGTTCTGTTTTGAGACTGCTTTAATTTGCACTCGACAGAAGGATGGCTACTGGCTGGGAAGCTTCATCCCATTAAGAGAGCAGAAGTGAGGCACAGATGCTCTCCTCCCTGCAGGGTTTCAGAGCAGCAGCTCAGGCTGAGCATTTCCTTTGGAAGGGCTCGGTCCAAAGCCGCAGACTGGGAGCAGGGAGGAGTTCCCCTCACTCTGCAAGAGAAAAGGCACTTGAGAAGGAAACCCAGGCCAAAGCAGACCGTAATCTTTCCAGAGAGTTGTAAGCTCATGGTGTCTTGACCACTTCCACATTTTNTATTATCTTTTGATCTAGTCCAAGGCAGTATGAGTAACCTTTTCCCTTAACTCTTTTCCATTATCCTCTGTCCACACTACACACATGATACTTAATGATCACGTCTGGGGCCTGCAGGTGCTTTTTGTATCACAAAGCACGAGTGAAATTCCATAAAAATTGTCCTAACCAAAATTTTTCCATCACAAAGATTTTTAAGAGTTTTGCATCTTTTGATTTAGGTTTTTTTTCTTTCTTCTTGTTTATTTTATTTTGGTTTTGCTGCATTAAAAGCTCTGTTGCTAATGGCAGCAGTTTTTTTCTTGAACAGTTCTTTAAAAAGAGAGAGGGGTTAGACAGAGTTTTCTCACTCACAGCTTTTGGAAGTTAAATCAGTGATCATCTGTCCTCAGAATTTACCACCCCTTTTTCTCTCAGGTCCTTTTGGTCCTCTTGGGGATGGTAGTCCAAGCAAAGCATCAATATTTCTGCTACATTGCCTTTACCCAAGCCCTAAAATGATATGAATTGTAATTAGAAATGCTGGTACTTCTTTCTTTTTTAAAAATACCTTTGAAATGTTGCACAATTTGCAATCAAATGTAGACTACTAAACAACTTTGTGAAGCAGAATTAAAATTTCCTTCCATTTTCTATAAATTAGGAGAGCATTTAGCTGCTTCTAGAATTCACCAGTTTTCAGTTTAACAGAATTGGATTTCTTGTTCTGAGTATCACTTTTTTTTTTTAAGGGAACTGTAATTCTACTGATGTTTCCACATGTTTACAGTGCTTTATGTATATAATCTTTTAGATTTCATTGTGCCTTAATAAGCAGAACTTGCTAGTGTGCATTTTTGCCTGCCACTTCTCTACCTCATGCAGTCATTTTAGAGAGTCTCTTAAATAAGGGGCTTTATGAGCTTTGAAATTATCAGGAAATAATGAAACTAATCTCAAAAAATAAAAAATCAGGGCAGTGTGCTGTGGGTATTTGCATGTGGCTGACTGGCTACCTCTGAATTGTTTAAACTTGGATGGAACTACTGTGGATGCCAATTTAATTTCAATTCAGGATAGAAATATGCAACTCTTTTTTTTTCCTTTTCTCAAATTTTTTTCTTTTAAAAATATTCTAGACAAAGTTTATGGGTAGGAATCCAAATAATGGAGACTCTTGCTTTCCCTTTAGACATTTTGTATGTAGAACTGCCACAGGTTTTTATTGAATTTGGAGCATTTATGAACTGGAATGGCCTTGCGAGAGAATTCAAATGTATTTTTTAAATGATGAATGCACTGACCTTCTCTTTATGGCCAACAAATAAAGATATTTGGACAACGTCTGCTTTTTTTACTGCCTCGAATCAAGTCAATCAAGTCTCCTTTGCAAGATCCAATGAATGTAAATTCACACCAAGAATGTGGCTTAGCTCAGTAGAAGGCAACTGAGAAAGAAGATGGGAAAGTTAAGCAAAACCTCACTGTAACTTGGATTACTTTCTTTTTCTGAGCTGTTTAAATTGTGTTCTAGAAAATACTTTGAAAGAAGATGTTACAAATAATTGTTGGGTGTTTTGCAAGCTTTTCTTTAATAGAGACAATTAAAGCACACCATGGATTACACCTTCCTAAAAACAATTCTTTTAATTTTTAAAACATTAAAATATTAGTAAAATAAATTACCTTTATTTGGAATTGAGGCAGTGAGAAGAGAAATTGTGGGATTAATATTCGTGAAATAATTAGTGAGGAATTAAGGCTTAATTTAACTGGTATGATTTTGTTTCCTTTTTATTTTTACACCTTGTTTCAAATTTTATTTCTTTTAAGGTTGATGTGCTTTATAGATACTAAAATATTTCTGGGCTGCAATGAGTCAAGACTAGGAAAAGTAGATCTGNGAGAACTGACATTCTGTAACACTGAAGTTTATTTATCTTATCTAAGGGGAGCATTTACTGTTTTTACATAATTCCAGGAAGAAATCAATGTCATCACCTGAACTCCAGAGAGCAACTGAGGCTAAAAGTGCTCCTGGCTCCTGACACAAAGATGAGGGAGGGAGAACCAGGCAGCAACAGGAACAAGACAAAGCTTTAGTGGGTGGTTTTCCAGCTGTTTCCTGCAAATATTTAACAGGGCACCAGTAGAAACCAGTTCTGTTTTGAGACTGCTTTAATTTGCACTCGACAGAAGGATGGCTACTGGCTGGGAAGCTTCATCCCATTAAGAGAGCAGAAGTGAGGCACAGATGCTCTCCTCCCTGCAGGGTTTCAGAGCAGCAGCTCAGGCTGAGCATTTCCTTTGGAAGGGCTCGGTCCAAAGCCGCAGACTGGGAGCAGGGAGGAGTTCCCCTCACTCTGCAAGAGAAAAGGCACTTGAGAAGGAAACCCAGGCCAAAGCAGACCGTAATCTTTCCAGAGAGTTGTAAGCTCATGGTGTCTTGACCACTTCCACATTTTCACTTTCTTCCAAGATAACACTGACTGAATTCCCAGTTCTCTCTCTTTTTTTTTTTTTTCTCTTTTTCTGACGTTTGTGTTTTTAGCCTTTTCCCAGAATACAGTTGTTGATTTCTCTTTTACCACAGCATTTTGTATTATCTTTTGATCTAGTCAAAGGCAGTATGAGTAACCTTTTCCCTTACCTCTTTTCCATTATCCTCTGTCCACACTACACACATGATACTTAATGATCACGTCTGGGGCCTGCAGGTGCTTTTTGTATCACAAAGCACGAGTGAAATTCCATAAAAATTGTCCTAACCAAAATTTTTCCATCACAAAGATTTTTAAGAGTTTTGCATCTTTTGATTTAGGGTTTTTTTTTTTCTTCTTGTTTATTGTATTTTGGTTTTGCTGCATTAAAAGCTCTGTTGCTAATGGCAGCAGTTTTT
>VZTT01027892.1:5947-16770 GCA_013400855.1 Buphagus erythrorhynchus | reverse complement strand
AAACACAACAGGGACAGGTGGTGAAGGAAGGTAGAGCCTCTTCTTTCCTTGTTTGTTAATTTACTCTCTGAAATCCAGTTTGTGCCAGACTGGGGGATAATCTTCTTCCTTTTCTTGCAGGAAGCTGCTTTTGCAGCAGAGATACCCGGTTGGGATCCCAAATTACTTCATAAAACGTGTAGGAATGGGCTGCTTTGTTTTCCCAGCTAAGCCCTGACTCTTGTATAAGTCACTTGCAGATGCAGCACAGTTGTTTCCTGCTCTCTCACAGGTACAGGAATCGCTGGAGGCATGGCAGTAAAAGAATCAGAAAGCTGCCAACCCTTTAGAAACGTCTGGGTAAGGGAATTATTCAACAGCACAGTGATTCATGCTCCGAGTTCTGCAGAGGACATGGTCACAGAGCTTTTTTCCACTGGGAGGAGGGAGACAAGGGGCAGACAGGCTTGGCTCCACACTCCAGAGAAATGACTGTGAATTTTCTCATCTTTCCCTCAATATTTTCTCAGCTCCTGGATGTGTGGGAGGAAAAGGAAGTTATTCAGGATCTATTATGACTTTCCACTACGTTGCTGCATTTTGGATTAGTGTTTGTCTTACGTCTGCAGCCCATTGTCTCTTGAATGAGCTGATTCCTACCTCCCCATTGTTATCTCTCCATCGAGGCAGCTGAAATTGCCTGAGAAGAGACTGCTTGGGTTTGCTTATCAGCCTGGGTAAAATTCCTTTTAAAGGTACAGAAAGATTTCAAAGATTAAAGCATGCATTGGTTTGGGCCTATGCTATCAAAACCATATTAGGGAAATTTCTGGGTTTTAAGCTCTGATATCCATTCAGGAGATATAAGATAGCGGTATTTAGAGCCAGCCCTTCTCAGAACATTTAAGAAAAAGAAAATGAGAGCTGAGACCCTGCTTGGGAAGAGAAAAAATACCCATATATTTCTAAAATTCTCATTTGAATTTAGTGTAGTTTCTCTTGGATCCTCCAGAAACAATGTCTTGATAGTTCCTCATATTGTTAAATCTTTTTAGCCTACTCAAATTATTTATGTTGGGACAAGTCCCCTACCTCTTAAACTGTGCATAACAAGAAAGATATGTCTTATTAATAATGTTGTATTGTTAAAAAGTATTACCCATTCTACATAGTCGATTATAAAATCTTTACTTGAAGTAGGAGGATTTTTTTTCCCACAAAATGGAACCTAAATGCATATTAATCTTTTCCAGGTGTGTAAAAGCAAATAAAAAGGCCAAACTCTAATCTATGTTTAACATTTTAAACAGAATCTTACTACACATAAATGTATGCTGTGATGCTGACCATTAATTTACCCATTTTCAAGGTGTGTGGCTCTATTAAGTTGGGAAATTCATCTACAGCTCACACATACGTGCCTCTGTTTCTGGTAGCAGGGGTATTTTGATATGTACCAAACACCAAAGCCTGACATCATTTTTTGGCAGGCACGTGGATATTTTGGGTTGTAATTGCTGGCTTGCATGTCAGTGCACTCCTGCTGTCTGTTAAGCAGAACAATCTCCTTGTGCTTCTGGGGTATTTTGTCAATCCTTTCTCTGGGCTCAGCAAATTAAGGTTTTTTCACCAGCTAAAAGGGTTTAATTTCTGTGTACAATTTGCTTTTGAGCAATGCAGAGATGCCCAACTCTCTGTGCTTCAGCTGGAAAATCATACCCTGAAGTTTTATGAACAGTCCTTTGAACACTTTATTTTTACTTCCTCATTTAAGTGCTGGCAGTTAACATTCCCAGTGCACTGTTTTGCAGGTTAGAGTCTTCTGGGGGTCATAAACAGGGTCCAAAATACCCTCTACAGACAGAACTTCCTCTAGCTAAACTGAAGGGGTTTTGGTGGTGGTGGTAGAGAAATATTTTGCTGTATTAATTAAGGCCATAAACATGGAAAAATGTTGACAATCATTACCACAAAATGAGTAAAATTTTGGTGGGCAAAATTTTTGGCAGCAATATTAAACCATTTTGATTTCAATATTTAGAAAACAGTCAGGTAAGGTGAAGATTTATTCCTGCTCATGAACAGAAATCTCATCCTTATCCTAGAGCTTCCCTTTTGATAGAAGGAGCTGCAAAAGTACTCTGTAAATATGGTGAGAAATGCATGTGTTTTATACATTTTTGAGCCAGATCAATACATGGCTTAGAGGCAGCTTAACTGGAAAAAGCTGAATCTTTTCAGTGATCAGAACCAAACCAATTTTGCTTGAGAGAAAATTTTGTTCAAATCACTCTGATTCCCTCAGCTTTGATGTAGACATGTAAATCACTATGTGAAAATATCATTGATGGATGCTTTAATTCTTGTCTAAAATTCCCTCAAACCAGCTTGTAAGTTGATATTAGTATTTCTTCTCTGGTTTCTGGAAACTGCTGTTTACTGGTAAAATATGTCAGCACTGAAGAGCTCATTGGAACCTGCCCAGCTATGCAAACCAAAATGCAAATAATAAGCAATATCACATTTTAAAAATCGTATTTCTGGACATAGTTATAAGAAATACTTCTTGCATTCCCAAAGAGGAGTAGCTTGATATTCAGTCCAAATTAAAGTACTAAACATCTTTAAGGGTTTGACATATTTAATATCTTAAGCAAAAGTGGAATGAAGAGGTTTGTAAAGTTAATATCACTGGTACAGAGCAAGGTTTCATTATCAAATAGGGAAGGAACAGGTTGGAGAAGACAAATCTGCTCATTTGAATTTGATTGAGCCTTTTAATCTTCCTCTTAAGAATTTGCAGGCCCATCTCCAATCCTATTTTTGTGGAGAATATTGAAGGTATTTAAAAAGAGAAAGGAGTCCAACAGCTGATGGACAATGCTCCTAATAGAAGTGCAAGCACACTGGGTGACAAAAAGAGCTCAAAATGACCCTTAAAAAATGCAGGCAATGTCCTGGAGGAGAAAAAAGCATTATTAATTAGAACTAAATACTGCATTCTGTGCAGAGAATATAATAATCAGCAAGTTTCTCCTCAGAAAGAACCTAGAAAGCGTAGGAAATCTTTAGGTTGTCCTCCAAAAGGATGTGATGTTGTTACAGAGATATGGACACCAAGAAGTTGGTGTGGGATCTAATAGAGGAGAGTCCTATGGGATGTGACACCAAAACCACTTGCTTGCACTGAGGCAGCTTTCTCCAGGCAATTCCTGGCTTAGGTGGGAGTCTTTAAATTCAAGTTAAACAAATTAAGGTTGCTCTAAAACTTCTGCCTCAGGTAATTTAAATCTTGTCTCCAGTTTTTATCTGAATCTCTGCCTCTTTAGAAAAAACAGGCCATTTTCTACCATTTACCTCTTGAAGGGCAGATTCTGTCACTCTGGCACTGGTGCATCACTCCCAAACTGAGCTCTGCTTTCCAGCCTGAACATTTCAGTGCTAATCAGAGAGAAATCATGGGGAGGGACCTGAGCAGTTTTAATTCTGAGGTGTAATCTAAGTTAAAAGGAGTAAGGAGCTCTTAGTTTTGGGAGAGCCTGTATAATTCTTTGTAATATGATAAAAATCACTTCAGAATGCTAAATGTGCTGATTTTGTTTTCTTCCACAAACCATTGATTCTTTCACAACATAACTCCTAGGGACAGAGCCCAATGTTTCTCAGAAGAGGGACAACTGTTCTTGTGTGCTTCCCACATCCATTACCTTTATTTTGTTTTCTTCAAAGTTCACTTAAAATGCAGGCTGGAAAAAATTCCCAAGCTGTTGTCTAGAGGGAGCTCTTGCCTTTGATTGGAAACTGTTTCATCATAAAAAATAGATAAAGTTGTTTGGAAAGTGCATTATTTCTGGGTTTAGATGTTTAAATGGACTTGTCATTTAGAGGAAGACTGTAAATTATTAGGTGTAATCAGATCTGGTATTTCATGCATATATGTGGATATACATGTATCCATAATACACTTGTATATGTAAGAGCTGAAGTTATATTGGAGTGTTCATGGATTCTATGTGTCTNCAATTTTTAAAAGAAATAGATTAACTGATAGGTTTTTTGTTTTAGTTGAACTAAAGAAGTTCTCAGTTGTCAAACTGAAATCTGCCCATCAGCCTGGTTTGAATATATTTTTCAGATTGTAACAATGGCAGTTATCAATTATCATTTTGAAACCTTCAGCTTGCAAGTGGATTTGAAGGGACAATTTGTTTATTTAGCAAGGGGAGGTCCTCTGCTGTCTCATAAGCCCCGTGCTGCTGCCTCTGTGTCTGGACATATTGGCTCAAAGTTGATTTCAGAAAAAATGTGAGAATTTTCTATTTAGTTCTCATTATTTTCCCAGCTTTCATTCACTTGTGTAAACCAGAAAAGTTCATCTTATCAACATGAATTTAAGGAGGTGTTTCTTTAGGTTTCTTTCTTTCCAAAAATGAAAAGCACATAGAGATCCAATGTCATCCTTATTGCAGTCTCAGCCATACCATTTTCATCGTCCTGTTTTAAAAATCAATGTTTTCCCACATTCTAGTTAAAACTTAGTAGCAGTAAATGAAGAGTACAGCTCAGGCTGTACTGACAGCTCCTTGTGATGGATGGGAAAGTGTGGAGTAACGTGATGCTTGGCATATGAACCAAAGCTATCTTAGAGCACCCGAGAACTTGGGGATGCTTTGATGGGAAATATTTATGGTATTTTAGAAAAGCACACCATGAGAGACAACAGCTTCTGGTTTTGTGTGGAGATTAACAACTGGGAAGCATGATCAAGTGTAGAAAATCAGAATATAGGAGATGCAGGCTTAGGGAGGAAACGTGTGATAACTGTGAGACATTTCCCTCCAGAGCTCTGGATGGGATCCATGTGTACAGGCCCAGGTGGAACTGGGAGGAAAGAACCTGGGCAGGCATTTCTTTACTACTTTCATTATTTTCACAGCAGGCCTGGGCTGTGAAAGTCCCTGGAGAAGAGTTGAATACTGTCCGTTCCCTAAATTTACTTTGTGATGGTCACTGTCAAGCTGATGGTCTTTGTGAGGATGTTTTTCCTCAGCTTGAAGTCAGCTCAAATGAGCATCCTCTCCCTCTCTTTGCTTGCTGTAGAATCTTAGAATCATCCTAGGAATCATCCATGGCTCTAAATAAATACACCCATGGAAAAGCAGCGGAAAAAAGAAAGGGAACTGGTCTCCAGCAATGCAGTTCTGTACAACACAAGCCCACAACTCTGGGCTCACAATGAAATTTTTAAGTCCAACAGAGAACTGTTACTGCCTCAACTCTTTTTTCCTCATTCAAGGATGTGATGTTCAAAGTTCTGTGAAAAAGATTAGTGCAGGATGCACTGGTAAGAAAATACATGAGTCCAATTTGTATTCTCTGCTGTGTGTGTGATTGGTTCCCTAAATAGTTCTATCATTTTCACTCTGTATATCATACTGTGGTTTAATATCAATAATAATTTCTGACAAGTTAGTTTCTAAGTTGCAGCCTCAAACACTACTCATAGCAACAAAGTTTTGCACATAGTTGAATCTAGATATCAAAGTCTAGATCTGTTCTGGTGACTAAATCTTGAATTTTCATTTCTTTCCCAAGTAAAACACTGGTTTTTGAGTAATTTGTCATATGTTCAGTTCCATAGAGTAGAGAAAATGTGGTAACAGTCATAAAATCTTGTTAAGTGCATAGCACTGACAGGCTTTTCCTAACTACACTTTTCCAGATCCCTACTCTTGCTGTTTTTTTTCAAGATAGAGCAAATATGAGCCAAGTTTATTAGACCCATATCTCCCAGATGCATTCATTAGCCCAGATCCTTCCTGTCTGGAAGGGTGTTCCCAGCAAGTGTAGCTTGGCTTGCAGTTGCTGTGACCTGATTCAGAACAGGAAACTTCCAAACATTATTCCCTTCTCTGACAGGAGTTGAACTGTTCTGGACAGAGATGGTCATGAAGAAATCATTAATGACCTTTAATTCTTTGCTTTTATGCTTTAGGGTACTGTATTATTACTGTGGTTTCTCTAAGTCCAATTTCTATTAAGATGTTGAATAATTGTTGCAAGAGTCCATAATAGATTTTTATTTTTAATTTTGAAATAAATCATTGTTAGCCATGAGTTAATAGCAATAGACATCCATCACATGATTGATAATATCAATATATGAGGCAAGGATGAGATAAACCTTCAATCACCACTCTTCTATTTAGCAGTCAGAAGTATATATCTCTTAAAAATATAAAAATGTAAAGCTTCAAACCTCTACTAGAAAATGCTGCACAGAAAGAGTTTAGAAAAGGAACCTTTGAGAGTAGACATGAAAATCTGACTGTGATTAGATTCAAGAGAGAAATGAAATCTGTGTTTATTAATTCTGATAGCATCACTGTTTCAGGACTAGGGCCAGTGATTCCAGCTGCACAAGTGGGCAGAACCAACCTCCAAATTCCCAAACCTGCAGCACACAGAGGAACACAGCAGGAATTGCTTTGTAACTCCCTCACAAGGAAGAGGAGAGGCAGGCACACTGATCTGTGCTCTCTGGGACAGGGACAGGACCCAGGGAACAGCTGGAGCTGTGTCAGGGCAGGTTTAGGTTGGATTTAGGAAGAGGTTCTTCCCCCAGAAGGTGCTGAGCACTGCCCAGGCTCAGGGAATGGGCTCAGCCCCACAGAGCTCCAGGAGAGTTTGGACAGCACTGCCAGGGATGCACAGGCTGGGATTGTTGGGATGTGCAGGGCCAGGGGTTGGATTCAATGACCCTTCCAACTCAGGATATTCTGTGTTTCTGTGATCCCACTCATCCTAGAAACCATGATGGTTTTACTGCAGGGAGCAGTTGTCACCTGAGCTGTGTTAGCTGCTGATCTCATCTCAGCACCAGCTGTGAGGAGTTTTACATTCTTGTTAAGGTTATTAAAGCCTATTTGTCAAGTGAGCAGAGTTCTGCACATGGCCATGCAGCAGTGCTGCTCGTAATGCTGGGCCATTTTGGTGGTAATGTGTCCAAAGAAGAGTAATTCATCTTGATAAGTTTTCAACATCACTTACCAAAACATTGCAGCAGCATGACACAACCCAAAGGCCTCAATGTGCTCAAATGGACACAGGTGCTAAAACTGGAATAACCCAAGCAGCAATTCAGATGCTGCAAATCCTGACAAATTATTTGCATTGGGCTTCAATGTTCCAAGGTCAGGTATTTTCAAGAGTCCAGCAGATCATTAAGTTTGGTTTCCAGGCCAGCACAGGATCTGAAATATTATGGGCAATGTATCAAAAAAATAACTGCTTCACTCTTTTAAGGGCTAATTGAAATGTCAACATTGCACCAAGATACATTGTAGCTCAGTCAACAGATATGTTGTTTTATTTGGGTTTTTTTTGCTATGCAGAAATATTTAGAGGTAATTAACACCACATTTGTTTTGCTGATTGCCCTGAAGGAAAATAAATACATCCCATTTCCTACTATAACTCACTTAATTTTTCTGCTTTCCTCATCTATGAGGAATGTAAATAGAATAAACTTAGAAACAGGAGTCACTCTCTAGGTTTGGAGGCTGTGATGGGACATAGCAAGTGGGTTTACAGACCTGGCAGACCTCAGAGGAGCAGTTCTGTGAACATAAAGAGCTCATCTTCCTGAGCAGGAAGGGCTGTGAGGTGGAATTCCATCCTCTTGATCATGTTTGTCATGTTTGGAGTAGTGGAAAGACATAATTAAGGTTTGGTCTTCAGCTCTGCTCTTGTATCGAATTATCTTCTAAAATGTTAAAACATATATATATAAAAATATAAACCTTTACTAGATTTTGCACACACACTCCTATGTAGAAAAAAAAATATTTATTATTTATGTTTGTATGCAGAGTAATCAATACAGAATTTAAAGACACAAAACACATCATTTCATTCTACATTGGCCCTTTGTCATTGTGTTTATTCTTTTGTTGCCTGGTGACAGCCAAGGGTGGGCTAAATCTCCTTCCTCCCCATCCAGTCTTCACTTGAGGAGGTGGCCAGCAGGAATACTGGTTTTGCTATTTATGTCTCCAACTCAGAACTTGTCCCAGTAAAAATAAAGTTTCTTGGCATGGGACAAGAAAACACTGCACTCTCAGAACTGGACAGTGCCACCCCTTCCCTCATTCCCACCAGGGGTCAATGAAATTCAAATAAATATTGTGACTCACTCCTTGCTCCGAGCTCCTTCGCTCAGTAAATCATGGATTGATTTAGTGAGTGGTGTGGCAGAGAGGCCTTGGAACACAGTGAAATGCATGTGCAGGTGCATAGTGGGGCTGAGTTGACCCAAGGCTGATTTACTAACATCTTACCATTTAATGGCTTTGCTTTTTTCCCCCTAGAAGTGTGTGTTCTTCTGTAAGCACATGTTTTTGACACTAGAAGGGCCATAGCCACTAAATTTTTATACATCCTCTGTGTATCCTTTTCACTTTAAAATGAGGATTTATGAGCTGAAAATGAATTGCATACTTCATCTGCACCATGCTTTTTATTTTAATTCATTCCCTGCAACACCATTGCAGGGTCCTTTGCTTCATCTGGGTTTCTTGAGCTTCGTTATCATCAAATAGAAGGAAGTTGTGTTTTGTGTTTCCATGAGTATATTTCATTTCACTGGACAGAGAGTTGAAAAGATGAAGGGGTGCAGGAAACACAGCATCCTGACAGGGCACATCTCTGCAGCTTTGTCTGCTTTGTCTTCAGGCCCCTGCTCTGCAGATCCACTCTGAACTGAGCAGAATCCAGCCTTAGAAATATGGATGTCATTTGACAAAATGCAACTGAAACCAACACATTTTAAAGCAAACCTAATGTAGCAGAAAATGTTGGTTCTCCAGGGCTTTAGAAGATTTAGGGTTCAGGTCTATGAAAATCTGAACACAGGATTCTTTCCTTCACAGATGCGACTCTGGTAGCCAAGAGTATTCCTTTCCTTAATGGGTGTTTGAGTCTTGATCTTTTTCACCTCATTGAGAAGTGGATTTAAGGACTGGGATGAGGACAGGATGATTGCTTTTTGGTTTATAACCATGTTGTAAACTTCAATGATTACAAACATGCAATTGATCGACATTGGGGCTGGAAAAGCTAAAAGTGCTGAAGACAGGACAACCAAAGACTAACTCAGGTGAAACCCTCTGTGAACACTACCTGGTGTTCTTTTCAAAGGAAATTTTACTATTTTTCCCTCAATTCTGCCCCACTCTTACTGGGGTTCTGATCTACCTGCTGGGTTAAACCACAATAACCCATCCCTGAGCCACTGAAAATCAAACTCTGTGATACCACACGGAAGTTCTGGGGTATGGGATGAAATCTGCACTGTCAAAGCAGCAGGCAGCTTTTAACTGAACGAGTTTACCCCTCGTGGGATAGGACAGGGATTTTTGGAGATCCATTCTATTTCCTCATGCTCTATTTCTTTATGAAGAGCGAGGTCTTGGCCCAGGTTGCACCTCTGAACTGCTGCAGTTGGGTGAGGACCAGCTGTTCAAACACAGCAGAAATGATGTCAGCTCCTGGCACACAGCAGAAAACACAGTAAAGAATTTTGGGTATGTAGGTACACTCCAAGGGTTGACATTTTTATAAGAAAAGCCAATGCATGGGACATCCAAAAACCCTTCCTATTAAAAAAAACTCGGTAAGAAGTGAATCACAGTGATAGAAATGTTTGACTCTACTTTAAAATGAGGTTACCATAACACTTAATTACTGCTGCTTGAGTCATTCTGCAATTGCAGTGCATATACAAACTGTTTTACGATTTATTATGCAGTAAAAAAGTCTCATTAGAGAGATATGTGGATATTCAGTGCCATGTAAGTCTTCTTTAAGCGCCAGGCCAGCTTTAAAATTCCGTTCTGTACTTTTCTTGTAAAGTTGCAAATCCAAAGACTTGCATCTGACAGCATTTGGGACAATTAGACATTAATAGTCAATTTAATATCCTTTTTTTTTTGATTAAGGAAATAGCATTATAATTCTTCTAAATTTGGGGAAATGAAAAAAAAAATCCTTTATATTCCTGATTTTTATATCCATTCCTGTTCAAGTATGCTGTTTGGGACATAGGGGTTTTTTGCTGTCCTTCTGTAAAACACTTTAATATATTTCAGTGCAGATTTTCTATCAGAATTGTTTTTTATTGAAAATATGATGGAATATTTTTTTGAGAATAAAAAGGGAAATATTCTGTGTCAGTATAGGTTCACATTTGAATGTGTCATTCCAAACTTTGCCACAGGTCCGAGGCCAAACACAGGTCACATGCTAAACAAATTAATTGGAATTGATTGTTTGTAGTAAAACTAGTTTCTCCATAAAAGACTCGTCTTTTATAGAATTGTGCAGGTTTCTACATCTTTTGAAGCAGATTTTGGTGGCAATTTACAGGTTTTGTACATTATGGGAGATGTCAGGCCATGTTTTTATTCCCACAGAATCTGTGCCATCCTCTCCAGCATCAGGTCAATCCTCATCCTCACGAAATTCATGTGAACTACAACTCCTATGGTCCTATTTGTAACAGACACCTGTGATCACCATTTCCTATAAAGTTCTGGAGCCCCCTAATAATTCTTGAAATAGTTTTCTATCGATGAAAAATAAATAAAGAGGTTGTGAAAGCAAGAATTGCCTCCAATGACAGTGAGTTGTCTCTGCTGTGCTCATCTGCTGCCAGGAGCACTTTCCACTTGGTTTGTTTATGTTCCCCCTCTGGTTTTGTCTGTGGGGTTGATACACATGAAACATTTCATGGAAAAACAAAAAACCAAAACCAAAACATTATAAAGCTTTTGTAGTAATATTAT
>VZTT01027890.1:6551-18990 GCA_013400855.1 Buphagus erythrorhynchus | reverse complement strand
ATGAAAATAATAATAATAATCATAAAGAAATAAATGCAACTGAAGCTGGAAAGAGCCTGAAGGTAAAAAAAATGAGCTACTAAGCCTTAAATCCTAAACAGAACAAGGCACTATCTGAATTTCTTCCACAGAACTTCAAAAGCAATAGTAAAGTCCTTGGTTACTTCTGCATGTGGTCTGTAGGATCAAGATTTACTAAGTTTTGGGAGGTTGATTTTGTTTTGTTTTTTGGGGGTGAAAGGAAGAGGGGATTATGGAATAAAAACAGCTGTTGAATTGTGTCATATGTGATAATAAGCTCTTTTCCTCACCCACCCCATCACATAGGAAAAACACAATATTTCATCAAGATGATCAGAATCCAGAAGAGCAGTCCACAGCAGCATTACCTTAGCAAGAGGTACCGGCATCACAAAACAAAACTAGATTGATTTTGCAAATAGTTCTCCCAGACGTTTTCCTGAACCCTGTGATCTAAAGCACATCAGAAGTACCCAGTTTAGTCTGACATTTCTTCAATTCCTTTGAAAATTATGGCCAAGGCTGTAAACAGGTACTGAGAGAAAGTGGAGGCCTGCTGAGGGACTTGAGTTCAGACATCCAGTGCTAAAAGCACCTTACATTATGGAAAAACTCAGCAGTTACTTTCTGGATCTACTCACAGGTTTTGGATTCCATTTCTGCTACAAGAGTTCAGGATGGAGGTGACAACTGCATGAATCACTGGGACGACATGTCCATCTACAAGGAAATGACGGAGTTTCCTAGTGAGCTGAAAGTGAGAGAAAGTATTTCTGGGAATTGCTGCAAATTTGACCATCCATGTCTAATGAGGAGTCAGCCATAACTTTGATGGCTAAAGGCTATATATCTTTGAGGAAAGGTGGTGACAATGCTTTGGCCAGCTCTTCAAAGTGTTTATCCTTTCAGCCAGACACACTTCAGTCTTGCCTGGGTTCAGCCTGAGCTGATTGTGCTTCACCTACACACTTCCCTGTAGGCATTTTGACGTGGTACCAGTGGTGGTGGTTGCATTGTTCAACAGGGGGTATACAGGAGGGCAGAGAAGACAATCTGAGTTTGGGCTGACATGGTAACTGTGAGATAACTTATACTAAGGCAGAATTTCCTTCTAGGTATTTCACTAACACCTTAGTAACATCAAGAGCCTCACAATGTATTCTGAGCACTTAGGGAAAGGTGCCAACCCATGTCTCCTGGTAGGAGCTCACTTGTCCAGACTGAACTGAATTGTGCTAATGGGGATCAGCTGGCAGAGCCTCCTACTGGAGCCCTTCTGGATAAAACCTTGTGACACAAGATACATCAGAAGACTCCCTTTACTTCAGCATAGCTGAAGTACTGTACTGTCAGTAGGTTACAAACAGGCTGTCTTGGCCAAGAGAGATTCACCCCCACACATACTTCTGTCCCCTTATAAACATGCAGGCAAATCACTGCATGCAAGTACAAGCTTGCCATTCAGAAGGTCTGGACATCTCAAATAGATGACCAGATTTTCAAAAGAAGAAGTTTTCCAAACTGAGTAAACCAAAACCCACTCTGATGCCAATGAGAGCAAAAGGAACCTTGAAGTCTGTGACTGAGATGGCCCAAAGGAACTGAGCTCCAAGAACAGGAGCTCTGCACAGGGCTGCTAACTCCTTCAGGATACATCTTTCATTGCTGCAGCCCCATACTCTGGTACAGAAAAATCACCAATAGATGCCTTTAGCTATTTTTAGATGCTCTTAATGAAACCAGTGGATTGTCAGATGGCAAACCTGGAACTGCCATCTGCTCAGTGTTCCTGCTTTCTGAGTGCTTGTGTGCTCTTTTTTGATTCTGCCTAACACACATTCTTGATGCCATTGAAGTCAAGAACAGTTTATTGTTAAAGGTGGCCATGGGGAAACTATCTGCAGAAGTTGGTAAATTGAATACTACCCATAGTACAAAGATGCTTCATAATGAATCAAAGAAAAAAAATCGAGCTTTAAAAACAGCAAAACATATGCTGGTCAGTATTCCTCTGCATTATACTGAGAGGATGAAATACATGTGAAATATGAATGCTGTTATGTGAAATACATATAACAACATTTAAGAGTGCTAAATAAATTGATCTATTGCTTTAGCTGAAGAATTGTAAACTGAAAACATTGTCCTTTTTGCATGAGGGAAAATTCTCTGAAATAGAATTGTTCAAGACAAGCTGTGCAAACTCAAACTATTCCCAAAGACACAGAGCAAGTCACTAAAAAAAATTTGCTCTAAAAATCACTATGCTGATTGCAGTTGTCTGCTATGTCATTTTCTCTTCCTGCAATTCATCCATAGTCTTCAAACTTGCAATCTCAGGATAATGATTGTCACAGTGCATGCAAGCCGTATGGTCTGTGAGACTCAGGTAAATGCTGAAAAAAATAGCAAGCTGTCCATTCAGTTGTCTGGTGGGCTGAAAGTTAGTCAATCGCTGCTGTGAACTTACAGTTTTCGAGTTTTCCTTTTAGTCTTTTTTTTCACAGCACAGCCTTGAATTACTGGATTCAAGTGGATGTCTACACTTTATTCATTCTTAAAGCACAATTTAATATTTAAAGCTGAGACATCCAACCCCTAAGACAAATACATCTACTTTTTTTTTTTTTTTAATATGGATAGATTTTCTTTCAAATATCAGGTAGTATAAATTGAAAACCAGAACTGTATCACTGTATCAGTAATTTCTTTTACTTGTTATTTAATACATATGTAGGCAAGAAAGAGAAAGAGGTGGGGGGGACTGGACAGATGATGGGGACTTTTAAACATCTGCTACATTTCCAGAATTCCATTCCTGGTAAGGCTTTGAAATGTCACAGCTGCTGCCCTTTTACTTGTATGATTATTTCTCCAGCTGTGTCGAAATGCTGCAAAACCATTTTGTGACAGAAAATATTTTGACTCAACAATCAATAACATAGACGTTTTTACTAAATAGTATTACCTATCTCAGTGTTAGAGCAGATAAAAACATACTGTTGGTTCTTAATCATTGTATTTAGAGCGGAGGTGTTTAGAAAATATTTTCCCAGCAGAGTTGCATTCCTTACTCTTTTAAGAGTTTACAACTTGGTTCTTTGTATCTCCTCTACACACTTAAGCCCAGTTAAAGGCAAGGACACTGATTTCTGACTCTGAACTATGTGCAGGGATAAACCCCCTGCAAATCAGAAAGAATATTTTGAGCAATAGACTTCAGAAGTGGCTACCCAAGTACCTGAGAAGATGAAATTGGATGAGAGGGAAAAGTTATCTAAGAGAGCTGTGAGGCTGGAAAAGTCTGGAAAAGCACTACAGGGAAGTTATTCCAATTGCTTTATAAATACTTCCCCTGATGGTTCTGGGTTCTTCTGCAAAATGTCTCACTTATCAAACCCCACAGAAACACAATTCTGCCATTTATCAGACAGCCCTGCCTGGCTGCTGGACACCTAACAAACCAGGGAGGTGCTCCACAATAGTAAGTGTCACTGAGCTGCCAAGCAAAGCCAATGATCTGCAGGAGGATGAGGGATAGAGGGAGGTTTGCCAGCCTCACAGTAAAGAATTTCTTCCTAATATCTAATCTGAGCCTACTCTCTTTCTACTGTCTACAGTTTGGAGCCATTCCTCCTTGTCCTATCACTACACACCCTTGTACATACTCTCCCTTCAGCCTTTCTTGTAAGCTCCCTTCAGGTACTAAAAGATCTCAGTTTGGTCCTCCTGAAACTTTCTCTTCTCCAGGCTGAAAAAACCCAGTTCTCTCAGCCTTTCCTCACAGGAGAGGTGCTCCATCCCTCTGATCATCTTGGTGGCCTCCTCTGGACTCAGTCCAACAGGTCAATGCCCTTCCAATGCTGGGACCCCAGGGCTGGAGGCAGCTCTGCAGGTGGGGTCTCACCAGAGGGAAGCAGAAGGGCAGAATCCCCTCCCACACCCTGCTGGCCACACTGCTTTGGATGCAGCCCAGGAGAGGTTTGGCTTTTTGGGCTGGGAGTGCACATGGCTGGGTCATGTCCTGTCACCCACCAGCACCCCCAAGTCCTTCTCCCCAGGGCTGCTCTCCATCTGTTCATCCCCAGCCTGTACTCATATCAGGGGTTGTCCACAGCCAAGTGTTTTCTACCATCTTGTGATACTGCCCCATGAGATCAGACTATGACCTCTAAATGTTACCTCTCTTCAGTCAGTCCTCAGGGGAGATCAAGAGAGAATCCTGTCACACATGCAGGTACAAGAACAATGTTACACACCTGGCTAAGTGTACATACCTGGCTAACAACATTAAATACCTGACTGTTCATTATCTTAACTTGCATCAAATTGTTGACTGTGTCTGAAAGCAGGAGAGTAGGCTAAAATGGACAGTGTTTTTTTTGTTTGTTTGTTTGGTTTTTGCGTTTTGTTTTGATTGTTTTGAGAAGAAATTAGGCAAGACTACTGCTGGTAACACCTACTCACAGATTTCCCAGACTGTCATTGCAAAGATGTTGAGGAAGAGATTCAAAATTTGGCAAAATAACTGATTTTCAGATAGATGCTTTTCTATC
This sequence comes from Buphagus erythrorhynchus, assembly GCA_013400855.1. Taxonomy (NCBI): domain Eukaryota; kingdom Metazoa; phylum Chordata; class Aves; order Passeriformes; family Sturnidae; genus Buphagus; species Buphagus erythrorhynchus. The sequence goes on along the minus strand of VZTT01027890.1, from coordinate 14,413 downwards.
TCATTGAAGAAAGTCTTTAAGAAAAATCATTCAACCCTTTCAGCAAATTCATGTTTTCTGGCTTTTTTTTCCCATAAAAAAGGATTCCCAAGGGTCAGTTCTTTAGACTCCTTCCAGTAATATTTGCACATGTAATAAAATCCCAGGATGATGGATTCTAGACTGACCAGACATTCTATGGTTACATTGGATTAATTTCTTAGAAAAACATTACATTTTCTGTAATTTGTTTCATAATCTGACGCACAAGGTCAACTATTTAGCCAAATTTGTGAAAGAATTATGTTAAGTGGGATTTTGCAATGTATTAGTGGGTGAAAAATGAAGCTATTGCCACCATTTTCAAAGCCCTATTTATTTGAAGTACTGCTGAACTTCCCAGTTACTCTTCAGGCTCTGTATGGAGCAATGCTTTGGGAAAATAAAAGAATATCAGATTCTGAGCCCATGTTGCCCTTGTTCAGTCTTTCAGATTTGCACTCAAAACACCTGGCTGAGCTGCATTTTCACAGGAACTCACGTGAGAAACATAAAAAGAAGGGTTATCAGAGACTAGCAAGGGAAAATCACAATCTGAGAAATAAGGATTTAGTGCTACAAGCAGGATAGAATCCTGAATGCATTCCCTTTTGTCAGGCCTCCTATAGTATATAGTAAGATAAATCAGGATGTAGGTTCAAGTATGGGTGATAATTTGTCTGTCTTTCTTCAATATCCTGTTGGTAAATATAGTTTATCAAGGGATAAACCTTGATGTGACTGACTTACTCATTTTTCGAGAACTCTTTCAGTATTGGAAACTGATGCTGTGCAAAAAATTTTCAAGGGGAGCAACAGCTGGAGCTTCCCAGGAAATAGATATGCCAGAGAGGAGACATTTGGCAGGCTGTCTTATGCCTACAGACTGTGTATTTGTCACAGAAAACAAGTTGCTTCACCAGGGAAGAGGAAGAGGATTTAAGAGAAAACAATTCAGTTACCTAAACATAGTCGTGACAGCCTCAAATGACATGGACCCTACAAAAGATTTCAAGACAGACAACTGAAAGTCTTAGGGAATACCCTAGGCATTCAAAGATCTCTGGACACCTATGTTTACATGTTTATACCCATGTTTACATGAGTGAATCCCACCCTGACAATCACATGGAGCAGCAGAAGGGCTCTGGTGAGCAGAGACATCTGAGGTGGAAGGACAAGGCCTTGAGAAGATAGTCAAAGTATTCCCACAACATTCTCTTCTAGAATACCTATGGGATTAAACAGCTCATTATAGGAAAGACAAGATAAGATGGGAGAAGACGAAAAGGGGGAAAAAAAAGAACTTTTTTCGGAATATGGACAGTCTAACAAGGGGCAAAAACAGGCACATGTCCTAGAAAGGGGATATGAAGGGTGAGGAGCAAAGAGGGAGGTAGATCTAATTTGGAGAAACATGTACAATCCACCAAGTTCAAAATACATGAAGTAATACATCCTGCTTCATGAAAGTAGTTTTCAGTACTTTTTAAGCAGTTTTCCTTGAAAAAGCTAAATCACTAGTTTCTGCAGCAATGCAGAGGATGATCTCTTAAAACTTTGCCCATTTTTCCATAAGCTTTCAGAAAAACTCAGTTTCTCTTTGTCACTCCCATAACACAGCTAACATGTTCCCAGACAGTGAAATTAAAAATACATGAACCTGACAGTTGATAGGATAAAGGAAGAAACCACACAAGAGAGAAAAAAATTACAGGGTTTTGATTTTTTCCTCTAAACAATCCAGTGGGCAAAATTCTCTCAGGAGTTCTCTCTCTGAAGTAAGGACAATCACAATGCTGTAATTAAGACAGAAAAGATTACTAGTTAACTCTAATTACACTTTGATTTCTACTATTTTTTATGGTTCATTTTTCTTTGAAAGCTATTACTCACTGGAATGAGCCTGAACAGCTGTGAGCCTTTCTTGGTGATATGGGTTAGGAAATACTATCATTTGAACTGATTAAGTGTGCACATTCCACTTGTCTTTATCTCATTAAACTGTAATACACAATACACTGTACACACTGGAAAACACACAGATCACATGCACAGGAGACAATCACTTGAGAACTAGAGACACCAGGCTTTCCTGGAAGCCACCTGGGATTAATTCCCACATAGCACAATACATATCAGTTTAATAGACCTCATAAAACTGGGATTAAGATTTCAGCCCTACATTAAGGCACATGACAAATTTTCAGCTGTTTTAAAAATGAAAGACAGAGAGAGAAGGAAATTTTATTAGAAGAAAATGTGGGGCACAATTTACATTACAAAACTCCCCTTATCTAGGTAATATAGTCTTTTGCCCAGTGCTCTATGTAGGTGGTATCAGCCTATCTGAAAGAGTTGCATCAGGATGTAATTTTCTTCCCTTGAAATAGATATTAAAATCTGCCTAGTAAAAGATTACCAGAGATCCAGGACATGTTGCACCTCCAAGACAGAATGTTTTACTGATGGTTATTTCAATTCTTTATGAGACAATAGTTTCCAGTGCAGTTTAAATTTAAAAAGAAGCAGGGGGATGTTTCCTTTTACAGATCACTCTTCTATGATGTTGCTCCTATCTCTAGACCACACAGCATGAAAGAATGCCTGTGTGCCATCTTTGGTTTTCCTACCTTCCTTGCTGATCTCTGTTGTGGACTATGGAAGCTCTTAGATCTATTCTTGGTAAATGCAACGACTCAGAATAATGTATGTTCCCTACATGAATAACAGAAAGACAAACTCCTGTTACACTCCATATCTCTTATGGCTCTTGATGCTTGATTCACTGAAGTTATAGGGACTAGTCAAATATTACCAATCTTTAGAGCCTTTGCAAATGCCAAGGCTGTTTTGCCTAAGGTCAGAAATTATTGAAAAACATTTTATTAATGAAAAAAAAATACTTAAAAATCCCAATTGAGTGCCACACACACACACATACACATATATATATACATATATATGGATGTCAGGTTATTCTCCAGTGAACTGCACTGAAAATCTCAAAGCCTCATTTAGCAATGCCCCGCCTGCCTCTCTTAGCCTGGGTCAGTTGCCATGGTGTCTGCACAACTCTTCAGAAAGAACCCAAAGGCAGTGTAAACTACATCTGAGTCAGCTCAGTGCCTGACATAACAAAAATACTGTTGCCTAAAACTGGGCACTCCGAGTAGATTTTACCTGAAGCAGACTTGCTTAATCCAGACAATAGCACTACTAAGGCAAGACAGTGCATGCAACAGTTATGAGCAATAAAATAACTCATTTTGCATCTGCATTTGTCAAATAATTAGAAGGTGTCATAACACCAGGTGCCAGAGAAGCTGGTAACTAAGGACAAAATAATACACCAAGGCACAAACAAGCACCTAGTACCCAGGGTAAAGGACTTGACACCTTTATTAAATTATTATTTGGCATGGGTTAAAACTTCAGTTTTGACTTCACTCAGACGTTTCCAAAAATACACAGATAAGAAACATAGGTTTGCTAGGAAGGAAGGGGGTGACAGAGACTGTGCTCACAAAAGTAGTGCTGATATGGCACACTTACCTCCTGGGAAGTGATGGAGAGATGCCTGTTCAGGAGAGGACCATGCTCATCTCAAAAGGGATATCTGGGCACATTTTTCAGCATGTGTGGAATTTCATTCAATGTCTAGGCTTATTATAGATTTTGTGTCAGAAGGAAAAACAGCATGAGAAACAGAGGCCAACAACTTTGTTTCTCAAGTCTCTGATCAGCCCCTGTCAAACTCCTTTTCCTGCCAATAAAAGCAAAAGAGTGTAGTGCTTAAATGTTTAATAGTAGGAGTTGGAATTCATAAGCATTTAGAGAAATCCCTCCTAAAATTTTAGTAAATACTAACAATTTTGAACACCAAATTTCATGCAAAATACTGGACATCTTCTATTTTTTGCACAGCAAACTCTCTCTTCCTAAAGCAGTCACTATTAAACCCTTTTTCAGTATATGATAAAGAAGAGAAATTTTGCCTGGTAAATTTTAATTTTTTATAGAAATATGAAGGGAGGGTTTTTGTTTGTTCCGTGTGAACAAATGTCTATTTCTTCAGTCATCCACAACTTACAAAATAATTAAAAGTTTATATGTTATGTGTTTAAATTAGAGTAGTAGGGAGTGTCTTGGATCAGTTTTAAAAAGCAGAGACTGGACACGTCCTGCTGCTAATTCTGCTTTTCTAACCATTTGAGTCTGGAGAGGTGAATTGCTGCATCTGGTCAGGAACTTTCTTTTGCTCCCCAAACCATTGAAACCTCAGAAAATTCTCCTAGCCTTACAAGCGGGGCTGAAGCAGGAAAAGTCTCAGAAACAATCTAGCAGCGCCCTAATCTAGGACAAAGAGGCACACACCGTGTGAACCAAACGCTGCCCGTTTGACTCTGTGATACCCAAGCCTCCTGCACGCCTGCTAATGGAAAAAGCACACATGCAGATGCATGCAGGTTCCTTTGGAACATTCTGCCCACTGGAAGAGATCTGCCTTTCACATGAAGTCATTTTGCCAGTGTTTTGAATAGTATTTTCCGCATGTTTTTTCTATGAGATCAGCAGTCATGCCCCACTGTTCCACATTATCAGCCTTTTTTTTTCCACCCTGTGTTTTACATTAGCAAATCAGCCAGCTCTGAGATCATATGACGTAAGTTTCTTGTTTTCTTTTTTTTTTTTCAATTTCTGTGTTTCTCTAATTAATAGGAAGCGGCTCTCCATTAAGGCCTAGAGATGACAAATGGCTTCCTTTCCTCATTTGTGCACAGCTCAGCTGCGAGCCCATTGTTCCTTGAGCTGCTCTTTCCCAGTGCTGCCAGCCCCAGGGCTGTTGCGTTTCGCAGAGCAAGAACCACTCCAGGAGCAGGACAACCATGTCATGGATACATTTGTCCCTCACCAGCCAGAGGCTCTTGTGACAAAATACAAACATGCACACAATAAACTTTCACCTGTAATTTTAGCCTTTCCCTAGGGAGGATTCACCTCAGTTGACATTAACCTACCGAAAGGCAGCTGTCTGAGCTATCGGGCCCGTTACTGATGCTTCCTCTGTTATCAGTGGGGAGGAGAATTCAGCCCATCTGAGGTGGATGAGGAATTTCAGGAGGTGCCTACTTGCTGCTGGCTACAGAGCATACTGAGGCAGAAATTAAACATCTACTTTCCAGATGAATGAAGTATTATGACATGAATATCATTGTACATGGTTTCCTGCACTAGATGAAGCCTGCCCTGAAGGAGAAATGTCTTCTTTATCCTTCAGTCTAAGGCAGTCAACACTACCTCCTTTTTCTATTTTGAACCTGTTGTATAACTTACTTTTCTCTCTCTTTCTGTAATTAATGGAACTGGTAAATATTTTGCAACAGATCATGTACTTCAATGAAATGAAACTTTTGGAAATAAATAGTGAGCACCTCCCAATTTTCTTTCAATGCATATGTTTTTCAAAGTTTAGTGACTGTATCTCTTATAGACAGTTGAGGAAGAATATTCAATAATTAAAATTCTAAGGCTGAGGGTTAGTCTGGTTTGGATTCATTCCCCACAGAGTATTTGTCCTGTTCTGTGGCAGAATAACAACTAGAGGTTATTTGCAATAACTAATTTGACTCTGCTTGGTAGCAGTTTAAACGCATGGCAGTGGCCTGTTACAATGTCTCAGTTGCGTAGCAGTAATTTTGAGCTGAGATAGAATTATTTAAGATGCTGAAATATGATGGAGATTATCATGTCTAAAAATTAAGTTTTATGCATTGAAAATTTATTTTCTGCAGATGAACCCTAATGTGCATTTAAAATTCATAGTTTCTAAGAATACTATTAGTGAATTTATTTGCTGCAATATTCCTGAATAAAAATATGCAGAGCAGAATGATGTGTTGGAAATACAGTCACTGCTTTTGTTTAGCAAGTTAGAAGCTGAGCATTAGCACAAAACTAACAACAGGTTAAAAAAAATAAAAGGAAAGCTTGAATTGCTATTCCCATTATATTTCTTTAACAAAATGTTGAAAATTATTTAGTTGTCTCTGCTATATAAAATGTTATGAGGGAATGGTAATTTAAAATATAACCATTCCTACTTGCGTATTGAAGCCTGAAGATAATCTCAGATTTTTAATCAGAAAACAAATCCTTGAGTTCTGCCTGTTATTTTTAAAACAGGCCTGGAATAGTTAGAACTGGGTGGTGTCACAGAACAGAACACATACAAAATAGCTGATGAAATGAGATGTCATATTGACAAAGCTCAGGAAACAGTGGCCTGTAAGAAAACAGCCTATGTTACATCCATGGTCTTCTCTGAGTGCCTCCACTGAGATTCCCTCCCCAAGAGTCCTTGCAGCAGCACCCTTCCAAAGAATCTGGTACCTCTCTTGCCTTCCTATCCTTGTTCTCATGTCTTGCTACAAAGTTAGTTGCCTTCCAACAGGCAATTCTAATGTGCTACTTCTTTCTTGTTCTTCCTATATTTAAATTTTGTTATTCCATATTCCTCTCCTGCACGGGCTGGGATTTCCTAAACTGTCTTCTGTGCAATGGAACAAACTAATCAGCCAGCTAACATTCTCTATCCCCTTTATTAATTGGTCACAAGATTCAAAGGGTAGAGCATTGGGCATATTTCTGTTATTGAGGTGAGTAAAGGAAATGGGATATCTCAGAACTGATACTTTGGTCTCTGGCAGCTAAATGCTATAGCAGCATATGCTGCTGAGATGGAGGATCTGTTCCACAGAGGTGTGCTGGTAAGCTGATTTAACAGCTGTGCCTAGATACAGGTCCCAACAAACAAGGATCTGAAAGCTGGCTCCAAATCAACAGCCTGGTAACCATTCAGCTAGTCTTAGAAAACATTTTGTTCCAAGGCTTTAAGTGCTTTCTATTTTCTGCAGGAAAATCTCCACTGAATTGCTGTTATGCACCTTTCACCCAACAGAAGAAAATATGTGATTTCTCTGCATTCTGAAAAGTTGATTTAGTACTGAATCCTAGTTGGTAATTTGGCATTGGTACAGATAAACTCCCACAAATTTCAGAAGCGACTGTTCAAAGAGGGTGACAGGCGTTGATATGCTTTGCAAAAAAATCCCCACACTGATAACTCAGCACATTCTTCTACATTTCCTTTGTCAGGTTCTCTAGAGAAAACATTTTGCAACCACATTCACAGAAATTCCATTTTGGTTGCAAGACCTTTGCCCACACTAGACAAAGAAGCTATGCCAGCATTGGAGTAAAATTACATCCAGAACTGTAAGGGAAGTAAAATATCCAGGAACATTCCTCTTTCAAAAGTTACCAGTGAGAATGACAATGTCCCCTGAGTTTTAGAAAAGCTCTGAAAATTTCTGTTTCTGTTTCCAAAGCTTCATTTCCAAGAGCTTGTTTGACTGATGCAGATCTCTGGGATCACAAAGGTTTAAATATTTTCCTTTAAAAAACAACAGCCGTACTGTACCTCCCCAAACAGAAGCATTTTCTAGCTAAAAGTAATAATTATCAGCAAATCCCAGAAATTAAAGGCAAGCTGTTTGAAAATATATGCCCAGTCACAATTATTAGGGAACTAAAATTTCCTTACTCCCTTGAACAGGCATGTCTATCAGCCTGACAATCAGATGCCACAGATCCAACTTCTGGTTGAAGAATGCAGAGATTTATAGGATTTATAAAGTAAATCTGAGGTTTTTAGGTCACTAGACTACATCTGGCCTGCTTCTCATCACTACATCATCACTGCAAGTGGTTGTGTTCAAATTGATGTGGTTTATGCATAAATCTGTGGTGGTTTATGCAACTTGAATGGACCAAGGTTTGGG
>VZTT01027889.1:74098-85949 GCA_013400855.1 Buphagus erythrorhynchus | reverse complement strand
ACTTTCCTGGAGAAGACCACAGACCCTCGGATCTGTCTGGGACACAGGTAAGACCCCATTCAATAGTAAAACATTATTTGGGAATCCTGCCCACATAACACGTGTGGGTATTCCAGCACAGTGGGTGGGTTATTTGGTATTCCAGAATTTGGTATTTGACTTGGTTTTACTGACTGATAATTGTTTTGTATTTGTATTTGTATTTGTATTTGTATTTGTATTTCTATTTCTATTTCTATTTCTATTTCTATTTGTATCTGTATCTGTATTGGTATCTGTAACTGTATTTGTATCTGTATTGTAACATTCTGGGCCTTTTATTCAGAAATGGGCAGGGGACAGTCAAAAGGGGGCTCTCTGGAAAAATCCCCACTAGGTTGCATTTTGCAACATTGGAGCAAGACTGGGGGCCCCTCTGGGAGAACAGTGACCAGGGAGGATTTGATTAAGTACTGTAATCAGTGGTGGCCCTTGTATAAACTGGACTCAGGAGAGAAGTGGCCACACAATGGAACCTTGAATTCCAAGACATTGCTACAGTTAATTCTGTTTTTAAGGTGGGAGCAGAAATGGGATAAGGTGATGTATGCCCATATGTTTGTCACTTTGTGGAACCATCCGGAATGGCACAAAGATTGGGGCTTAAATCCAGCACCCTGGGACCCTTTTGTGGTGCCTCCTGGAGAGCAGAACCAAGGAGAGCACTTAGAACACTGTTCTACAAGCAGCACAGGACAAATGTGTTGTAAGCACATCCCCAATAATCTCTGATCTCAGGGTCAGTAACTGCAGGCTGGGTGGGGGAACAGATCATCAGGCTGCTGAGGCTGATTCCATGAGGGAGTTGGCACAAAAAGAGGCAGATTTAGCACATCTGCAAGAGAAGATAGAGAGGATGGGGAGGATGCATCAAAGAGCAGAGGAGAAGGTACAGGAGATACGGAGGATGTGTCGAGGAGAGGAGAAGATAAAGGAGGTAGAGAGGAAGTGTTGAGGGGCAGAGAAGATAGAGAGGATAGAGGGCAGGTGTCAAGGAACAGAGGGGTTTAGGGAGAACTAGAGCTAAGAAGAGATGTCACAGGGTAGGCAAGGTGGATGCACCACTGGATTTCCCAGAAAAAGGAAATTTGAGTAATGCTTCTGTAACAATTGTTGGTGCAACAGGGAATGGCATAACTCAGCCATTTTTTGGAACCTATTTATTTTAAATTAGGAAAACCATCCATTAATGATTCACCAGTTTTTGTATCTGCCCAATTCACCAAAGCTTCTCCTTAGTAGGAGAGATCTACTGGAAAAACTAAATGCTGAAATTAAATTTAAAAATGGCAAAATGCAGGTGATTATACCAGAATCCAATTATGTGGAAGTCTCTATTTTTGCACCACAGTCGCTGAAAGGAGATGTGATCCACACGTCAGCATCCTTTGGGGATAAAGTGACTCTGACAGTCTGCGCTGGAGAGGGGCCTGGGAGATCCCAAAGAGAATTTGGCCTGTAAGACTTAAACTGAAACCTGGAGCAGGACTGGTAAAGCACAAGCTTTACCCTTTGAAAATAAAAGGTGGTAAGGAGTTATTACCCTGTGTTATTACTGTGGAAAACTTGATAAAATACAGCCTAGTGAAGGAATGTGAATCCAAATAAAATATCCCTATTTTGCCAGTGAAGAAGGAAAATGGAAAGGTTTATCAGCCAGTACAGGACCTCAAAGCCCTAAATGACAGAGTAGAAGATAAACAGCCAGTACTAGTAAATCCTTATACCTTGCTAACAACCTTGACTGAAAAATGAATATTCTCCACAGTATTAGATCTGAAAGATGCCTCTTTCTGTATTCCTCTGAGCACTCAAAGTGAAAAGCTTTTTGCTTTTGAATGGAAAAATCCAAACACAGGGAAGAAGAACCCAACGGGCTTGGACAGCTCTACTGCAGGGATTTGAAAACAGCCCCACCATGTCTGCAATCAATTGTCAAAAGAACCGGTGGAATGGAAAATCAGAAGCCTCTTGGAGCCTTGTTCCAGTATGGAGACGCCATTAGGAGAGGCACTGAAACTCATCAGCAATGCTGGGATGGGACTGTGGCATTGTTGAATTTCCTGGGACTGAGGGATACAGAGTATCCAAAGACAAAGCACAAATACTCCAGAGCACAGTAACCTGCTCTGGGACTCCACTGGAGGCTGGGACAGGAAGGAAAAGCAGCAATTAGCCAACTCACACAGCCATGATCGGTAGGAGAGTTGTGTGCATTTCTCGGGATGGGGCGATGGTGCGGCCTGTGCATCAGCAATTATGGGCTGTGTGAGCTCTTGGAGACACCTCTGGAGAGTTTTTTATCCTGGACTGGTGATTCATGGGCTGCTTTTTTGCAGCTCCAGGGGGCCCATTTGGGGACCCTGCTCTGGGGCTGCCAGACCCCATGAACTATTTCCCTCTGAAAGATGAAACCCAGCACTGGGAGCACTGTCACAGCTCCTGGGCACACCAGAGCTGTGGCCTTTTGTTCAAAACAGCAAAATAAAGTCAGCCAAGGCTGGCTTAGTCTCAGGGCAGTGGCAGCTGCTCTTCTCTTGATCCAGGAAGCTCGAGCAATGACTTTGGGACAAAATATTGTCATTTATGTACCATACATGTTGCAACTGGTACACCAGGAGTTTTGTGACACTCAAAACAACTTCAATTGTTAATGCTGCTCTGTTCTTATCTGTTCAACAAGTAGAAGGCAGCCCAGGGCATGATTGCTTATAGACTACAGAGTACAGGTCTGTATCCCAGGAGGCCTGACCTAGGAGACAGCCCCTTGGAAAGACCTGATTGGGAATTGTTTAGTGATGGACCAGCTTTGTCTGAAATGGAAAGTGCCTCTCTGGATCCTCAGTGACTCCACACCATGCAGGAATCAAATCCAGGTGCTCTCTTCAGCCCAGAAAGCAGAACTAATGGCACTCACTCGAGCTTTGGAATTGAGTAAAGCAAAAGGAGTTCACATTTGGACTGCCTGAAAATACATTTTTTAAGTGATACATGCACATGGGGCCATCTAGAAAGAAAGAGGCTTTTTGACATCTCAAGGCACATCGATCAACAATGGAAAACAAATCTTGGATTTACTCAAAAGTGTCCAGAATCCACCAGAAGTCACCATCCTGCATTGCAGAGCACACCAAGTGGGTAAGACCAACCCAGAACTGGGGAATCATTGAAACTGATTGTGGAGGCTGAAAGCCCCGCAGAGAAAGAGTTTGCCTCTCTTCCATGAAGGGAGAATGCCCTTATGCACTCCCTCCCATAATGGTTATAATAAGGTTTCCCTTGGCATGCCTCCCTGTTTCATGTAAACTGTTTGTAACCAATTGGTCCTTCCCCCTTTGTACCGCCCCTGTGCCCTCAGATGATTCGTTAGCTGCTCTACACCATCCCCTAGCTATCCTACATCAGCCCTGCTCCCTCAGCCCCAGGGAGCCCTTTCGTCCCTGGACCCTTCGAGAAGGAATAAACTCCGCCTTGGATCACCACACGTGGCTCCCGTCCCTTCCTCCACCGTCGGCTGAAGCGGGGCTCTCACAAAGGAGCTGTAATCACTCTCCTCCCGGCAGTGAGAAGGTGCCTGTTCCCACCAGGACGTCTTTCTAAGGACGCTTCTCTGGAAGGTCGCGGCACCAGAGCCCGCCCCGCGCCCACCGGCACCTTCCCGCCGGTGCCGCTCCGCCGCTCCACGCCGCGATAGATGGGGATGTGCTGTCGCTCTTGCATGAAGAGCCATTGCTACCAAGAGAAGTTCAGCAAAGGTATCAGCCCTGAGCTTGGAAAAGCAAGGAGGTCATGCATAATGGTGAGAAGGGAACTGAGAAGGAGCTCAGCAGCCTGTACTGACCCAGCACAACCATTCTTAAGTTTAATTCTGATGTTTCATTCAAAATTACATTCGCAGCCTTTAATCAATCAAACCCAGCAAATCTTACAGTAAACATTTGTCATACACAGATGTTGCTTCCTTATGCTCCACGTATGCCTGCTCTGTTTTTCACTTTTGTTTTGATCACAGACTTGAAGTGGGGTGGAGAATTATTTTGTTCTATGTTTGAATAACACCCTACAAAGCTGTGCATTGGTCCATGCCTAGAATTTTATTCCTTGAAATAAATAAATACGAATGATCTATACTCCTCAAAAAGTAAGTCTGATGTTCCTATAAACAGCCTAAGTAAGAAACAGAAGAGCTCCAGCCTCACAAGCTGTGAGAATTAGCCAGATACATTGTTTAAGAAATATCAACAAATAACAGCCTAAATAGTTACAGCTTCTGGGATGCAGATTTTAAATACCATCTGATTACTAAGAATATGTCTCTGGATAGCCACTGATGCCAGGTGAGATAAGGGATGAGGTATAGGGGAAGAGGGTGCTGTGACCAAACACAAGTAAAGGTCTAAGCAGTGTCAGCACCTGCATCCAATACATGCTTGTGCCCTTCTCTTACATCAGTGCTGCATTTAATCCACCATAACCTGCTAACAGCTGCAGGACACAAGGATCTCCCACTCCACATCCCCACTCCACAGCACCTTTGTAACGTGCTCGCTGACCTCTGATTCATTGTCTGTCTGTGGTGGCACAGGGCTGTAGCTCTTCCTCCACAAAACAGACTCCCTTTAAAATTATTTTACACATACTGGTTAGGACTGTGTGCTGGCAGGATACATCAGGCATGGGGATGCTGGTGGATCACAGAATGCTCAGGTTTAGTCTTAGATGTTTTCCCTGCAGCAGGGAGATGGAATTTTCCTTTTCATGCAGCAACACAGGTATCTCCCATTCCCGCCTTTCTGCAGGAAAAGAAAGGTTGATACACACATCCTGTTGAGGACTGAGTTGTCCGTGGTATGTTACTTTTCAAAGAAAAGCCTGGTTTTAATGTTCAAGGGGCAGAACTGCTGTGAAATCATGTGGGGAATTGGAGGATTATCTTTGCCTTCATTGTATTGAAAAATGTTCTGTACAGCTCTTCAGAAAAAAAAAATTAAGTGCATTTCCTGCAAAGACTGAATAAACACTATAGATTTTCCTGCTGATTTCAGCACAACAGGAATCAAAAATATCTGTCCCTGAATGAAGGGAAGACCACTAAGCCAAACTGAAGTGAAGAGGGGAATATGATTTTGGTAATACCCTATACATATTGATGTCAGTCCATACCAATGTACAGATCTCTTGGCACAAAGACAAGCATTTTTATGTATATGAGAGTCCGGCTGAGGATGGATGTGAGTAACCCAGCAAGAGCCAAACAATAAACCTGTTCTTTCCAATGTCTGCCTCATCTGTGCTCCTGTCACTGCTGATTTTGCAGGATGGAAAGCTGATAATGTGCTGTGCCTGGCAACAGTGACAGGCAAGGGTGAGGCTACCCAATGACTCAGAAAACGCTTGCAGGAATTAGTTCTGGCAGCCAGTCCTGCTGCAAAGTCACATTTCTTTTATGCATCTGCCACTTATATTGTTGGTAACCATAACTTTGGCAGCCCCTGAAGGGTATTAGTTTTTTAAGTATGAGCAGTTCTTCAAGGATTTCTGAAACATAAAGAGCACCTTGAGGCTCAGGTCCTTTGGCACCTTTCTGTGTGGCTGAGTTCGCACATACTGTGAAGAAGAACAGTAACCCTGAATTTATTCTATATTTGATGTAAACGTGGTGGGGTGAGCCCAATCCACAAGATCAGCAGTAGGGATCAGGCTTCAGTCTGGAAAGGCAGTAGAACACTTGTTTCTCCTGCCCCACACTTGACAGACCTCAACCTCACATCACACCCACAGCTACAGCTGCCCAGCAAACTGCTTTTAGCAAACTCTGTACATGTGCAAAAGTCACAAATGCAAGGTACCACAGGAATAGAGGTGGGATTGGAGCACTAACATTGGGTCCCCACAGTGGTTTTTCTGAACAAGGATAATTTAGAGAATACTGGAGACTATAGGTCCAGGCTGTGCCTCAGATAAGCATCTTCCTCTCTGTAGGACAGTCCCTTTGGGCCAGATGCATTATGCTAGGACTGCTGACAGGGGTTGTCACATTTGCTTTGGAGTGTTTGAGGGTTCTTAGCTCACCAACATTTTTCCACTCACATTGGAAATTAAATGTTTCTTTTAACTTGCCAATCAAACTGAGGTAACATATTGCAACAGAGATGAACATGTTCTTGAGTGTTCCTTTTTCATGTAGTGGTCAACTGCTCTTTGACCTTGGCTAAACATGAATTTTTGTTATGTTGTACAAAATTTAAATACTTAGATACTGACAGCAGAATTTTAGGTAAAAAGATACTTAAATAAAAAGATACTTATTTGGGGACATATCTTATTTTTGTCCTCCTGCATTTCTCCTGAATCATTCTCTTTCAGTCTGTTCTACAGTGCTGCATTTACATGAAACCAGTCCTAAAATTCAGGGTGACACCTCCTCCCCCATGATGCTTTTCTGGATAAAAGGGACACTATTCTGTTTGATGGTTTCAGCAGAGCTAAAGGCTTAAGACTTTAGTGAGTCTTTATTTAGTGAGTCTTTTATATCTTTAGTGAGTGTATTTATATGAAGCAAAGGAGATGTTCTATGGCACTGGTTTCTCAAAACTTTCAAGTGCATTCCCTTCAGGGAAACAGGAAAGAAACGTTATTTCTCTTACAGCATATGTAATGAAGTTGCACTACAGCATATGTAATGAAGTTGCACTGAAACTACATCCTAATCCCTATGTTAAGTCTTACAAGATTTATAGATTTGCATAAACAGTGTTTGATATCCCTTTGTAGCAGATCCACAGGGTATTTAATAAGAAATAACAAGTGGGCTCCTATTCCTTCTCTAGAAAACTTTTGATCCGTGTCATAGGGTTGGCTAGGAGAACAGAAAGCAGGAGATTTATGGATGATAAAAAGGATGACATAATGTTTCTGGACTGCTCTCCATGTCACTGCTGTCTTAGGCAGTTTTAGGCAGAACTGCTCTTCTGCCTATTTCAGTGCCTTTGCCTGCATCCAAGGAGGGGATGGACCAAAACCAATCCAAGCCCTGGGACACGTTATTCCCCCAGCGCACAGCTTTCTGCTCCGTGCTGGCAGGGCCAGGCACAGCCACAGGCTGGCACAGGCACAGGCACAGCCTGGAATGGCCACTCCTCTTGTAAGCTGACTGTTTGGGAAGGGGGGTCAGGTTTTAAGTGTTTGCATTGCACAGGAAACAAGACCCTGTCTTGCGCTGTCATTGTGCATTTAGCAATTTCTTGCTGCCAGATCTCACCAACACTTGCAGTAACCACTGATAAGCAGGTAGTAATAGGCTTTTACAAGCAACCATAGAGATTGTGGAGCACAAGTCAAGCAAGTCACTGCAGAGTCCCAGTGCTCAGCCCCAGCTCTACTGGTATGGGGGGGATGTGTGTCAAGATCCAGTTTTGATCTAAATAAATCTGTGTGCCAGGCTTATGACATAGGGCACTTACTGCTTGTGCTCACAGGAAACTCCTCCTGTGACTGTGGGTATTGTCAGAAAATGTAAAAATTGTCAATATGCTCAGAAACTCCATGTCTACTCTCCTGGTAGGGTGTTTCTGGTGTCAGAAGGAGTGTCACACCTTGAGAAGCCTTGAAACCAGGGGTAGCTGGTGGTCACTAGGGGTTGGGACTTTCAGGCTCCAGCAAAAAAAAAAAATTGCCAGTTAGCTCCTATTATCCCTCCTTTCTAAATTAATGGCCAGCATGTGCAGACTTCTCTGAGTGTATCAGGCTTTGGGAAATGATGATACTGTTACTTCACCCTTCTATCATCTAACACTTCTCTTCTAGTGTTTTTCCTATCATGATGCCTGCTTTAAAGTATTTGTGGTAGCAAAAAAAAAAAAAAAAAGTCTCACAGAGAACACATTTAGAAACTTGAATGTCATATATATTAAACTCAGACAGTGAAACCATGGAATGCATGGCTCTCCAAGAGAAGAATGTGGCCTGAGCTATGGAAAATTAGTTTCCTTCCAGCTCTCATAAGTTCTGCAGCAACCTTTGTAAATCTGCAGGCTGCTCAGTGGATGACCAGCTATCTCCAGAAAGTCCCAAATTCCAGGCATATCTGAAAGAGCTGAATAAAAAGCATCTGTTTGAGCTAGTGCATAATCTCTTTTGATCTGAGTTCAGATATGAGGTTTTGTAGTGGTTTATGTCAATCAGGGTATGAAACTATCATAAAACATGTCAGTAGATAATAGTAAATTTATTACATCAAAGTAAATAGCATATAATGACTTAACTCTGTGGGACTGCATCAAGACCTACTCAAATATTTTTAGCATGTATAAAGGAAACAGACTTCAGGGTGGATCCCTTCTCTGCTATGTATTTATGTCTGCTTTTATGTTTTTGAGGCAAAAGTGATGAACTTTGTCTTCTTGCAGAACATTTTAATATCAATAGAACTAGATGAGAAATCTCCACTCAGTGTGACATATCAAAAATATCAATACCACCCTGAAAAAGGACATGCAGGCTTTGTCTGTCAATGTTTTTGATCACTCTGAATTGGAGCTGCTTCAGAGACAAAACAAAAGTTCCAGCCTTTCAGCAGATGTAGGTCAGCACTTCTCTATCAGCATCACAGAGCTGTTTGGATCTTAATGGAGGGACGTCAGATGGTGAACTGCACCATGTCTCATAGCACCTGCTCAGGTGTTTCTTCTAGAGGTGCTTTATGTAATGGAAATGAGTTGGTGAACCTCAGTCCTCATAAATGTATCCTCTCCTGGTCCCCCTCCCTGCAACTGTGATGGTGCCACCTGTACAGACCTCCTCTGCAGGGGTGGCCTTGCTCCCACTCCCACATCAGTGCCTGGCACCACTTCTTCTTCATCCCAGGATGCCTGAGCATATTGGAGTGGAAGTTGGTGTGAGAGAGGAAGATCAGGACAAAACATTTTTCATCCCACCAGTGTTGCAGCCACCTCTGTAGAGGAAGGTTTGCCCATATGGTTTCCATGCCTCATATTCCCTCAGAAAAGGGACTTAAAGATTGGAGAATAGGTCCAAATAGCATCACTTACCACGATATGGATTCTTGGTCATAGTTATGTGTGAAAGAAAAGAGAACTAATCATTGTCTAAAGGCTTATTGGTTTCATCTGACTTAAAAACTTTGTTCACAGGAGAGAAGCTGCTCTGTCCTGTGGACAGACACAGAGCAGAACAGGCAGAGATGTTAATTGTCTGGATTTCTGTGTTCATCTCTAGGGTGGGTTATTCTTAAACAAGCCTGATGCACATTGCAGAAGTGTCTTCAAATAGTTTCCACTGCTGCAACTTTTTTTCATACTGTTAGCCTAGCAAAACCCTCAGGGTAAACAGTTCATAGCATTTCCTACAGGAAGTACAGGAGTTTTCAGATTTAGTTTTATTTAGCTGGTACTTGTGAAGATGTAATTTGTTTTTCAATTGTTTATAAGATTTCTCGTTAAGAAGGAAAAGGTTTTTTTCACACATTTGCTTATTTGACTGAATGCCGAGGGAAGGCACAAGGAATTTACTAGCAACTATGATGCAGTATAATTTCAGCAAGCTGCAGGTCTTTCTAACAGACGATAAAGACATTTGAGCAGGCCAGTAAATGAAATAGATACTGGGTGCAAAGCCTCATGGTTCAGGACTTCAGGAAGAGAAGCAACTTGCACTACAGAAAGTTAACTCTATGCTTGGCCCTGAAGTAACTTGCCATTTAGGAAAGGACTGTTATCCATTTTTGAAGATTATATAAATTTCAAGTCAAATAATATGACATGTGGGCTAAGAAATACACTTTCTGGGGAAATTTCTCTATGCATGATTCTCTTGGCAGCTGAATTCCTGTCTTTCATCTGCAGAAGCCTCCTTTTTAGTTAGCAGCAAAGCTTTCTGACAGAATGTGTGTAATGAAGAGTCACACTTGGCCAGACGTGATAGAAGCACGATACTGGTGGTAGATCCAGAGGTGTGAGTCTCATGTAGGCTTGAAGTAGAGACTGCTTTTTCATGACCTGGCTGCAAGTGAATATTTGATCATTTGAGCAGCTGATAAAGTATGGGAGATGCTGCTTGAAAAAGGTACATTGGTTGATTGATTGATTGACTTCTCTGTATTGCTATAGACACACAAGATATTGTTTGCAGACAGGATCTGTAGATTTATTTTGAAAGAGGTGCCCCAGGGTATTGGACCTATTCCTGCTGCATGAAATCCTGTTCTGACTCGTGTAGGGAATGTGACAGGGTGGGATGTTAAGCTCACGTTTCTGCACAGAGGAGCTCTGCCAGCACAGCCACATTTGGGGCTTCTGAGGAAGGAGCACACCATGCAGCAGTAGTTTTAGGCAGGCAGTGCTGATCATGCCAGCAGAGTGCCACCAAGGCAGCCCAGTGCTCCATCTGGGGAACAGGGTCCAGCCATCCCAACAACTGATAGCATTGTATTTGCATCAGCAGCACTGACATCCTTACAGTGGCATACATTCCCAGGGCAGGTCTATTTGGAAAAGGCAATTCTTTATGCTGCTGAAATTATCTGTGACTCTCTGACTAAATAAATTTTCTGAGGAGGAATACAGAGGAGAGGATACAAGTACTGATTTACATAATGAGAATATGGGCCACAGGATGCAGTAGCTCCTGTTGGGTGGTCAGGCTTCATTGCCTTTGCCTCTGCAGGGTTTCCTTTCTCCAGCTTCTGTTTCCCAGTGTACCCGCCATCACTGGGTGAGAAGATATAGGCAAACTAGAAAAAACACATCTCTGAAATGAAGGACCCTAATAAATTATAAGGGCAGCTCAAATGGGAGTGCTGATCACAGTATCCAATGAACAACCACTCTGCTGGACACTCACCATCACTGCTGGATGTTGAGAAAATCTGCAAGGCCACCCCGTGACCATGGATTGTGCATCTGCAGACCCACTCAAAGTCTAACCATGGCTGGGAGTTGCTTCCCTTATCCACATATACAGCTCCTGCTACCACTGACAGGGCTGCAGAAATTGCAGCACTTTTCCTATGCATAGTGTATTCATTCTACATTTTTCTTCCTCTGCAACTGTGGGGAATAGATTGTTCCTGTTTTGATTTTGGCTTGCTCTGAACAAATGGAGTGTTTTTGCTTTAGAAGGGATACTGTATCTTCTGTTTTCTTTGATTGTTAACATAAGAATTAAGTCTGCAAGTAGGCTGTTTTTCATTAACCCCAGTGCTTCCTTCCTTGTCTTTTATGTCTGCTAGCGACTCACCCGGAGCAGAGGAATGATGGAGGTGAGTCTCAGGATTGTTTGTAAAACATGGATTGGGGATTCCTAAACACATCCTACCTTTTCCATCCATTTGCAAATGATTACATGAAATGTAGAGCATCTTCTTACAAAATAAAATTGAAACAAATCTCAGATGAGTCGTAAATTTCATTAAAAGAAAAAAAAAAAAAAAGCCTTTGAAGAAGTATTCAGGGCTGCCTGTCAGGTGCACTTGTTGCTGCATATTGGCTACCCTTAATTTATTAATTTGATTTTCAGGTATTTCCAGCCATTGCTGGATCTTGATTATTCCACCTCTGAGATGCCCCTTTGCATCCTCCATGACCAGCACATCATGTGCAGCTTTCTTCTTCCACCCTCCCTGTTCCTTCCAAGAATGCCTTTCAAGCAGTCTTCTGTTTTCTCCTTCAGCCAAAAACAAAGTCACAAGCTTTGGGCTTGGTTTAAAAATTCAAGCACAGCTGTCTTGGGTGGGGTTGGAACCCAATGACCTTTGCAGTGAAGTCAGAGCTGCAGTTCAGAGGTACCTTTTTTC
>VZTT01027889.1:50929-69994 GCA_013400855.1 Buphagus erythrorhynchus | reverse complement strand
TAAGAATGCAGAAAATGCTTTTGTTTTAAAAGAAAATAAACATTTTCTGTGATTTTATGACGAAGAGCTTTTAATATTAAAATTTAAAGATAAAAATAATTTTGAAATAGCTTATGGCAGTTGATACCATATGTTTACATATTACATTCTTTTGCAGTTTAGACACTGAAAATAGATGAGGTGGTTCTTGAGTTTGTTTCTAGAAAATGTCAGCTTCACATTCCTATTAACACATTGCTAAAGCTTTGGCCAACTATGTCTAAAACAAGCATGCTACCATGAGATGTAAAACTGAAGGAGCACCATCACAGTTTGAGGCATGAAATTGCTGCACAGATACAGAGTGAGACCTGAAGAAGAAACATCCTGCAAGGTATGGGCAGAGGAAGAAATCCAGAAATGAGAACCTCTCCTCCAAGAGACTGCTGTCCTGCTCTAACAACTGAGCCCAAGGACACAACCACAGTTAATTAACCAAGCCACAGCATGGATCTGATAATGATGTGGGCGAGAGGGTCTGTGTGCCTGCAGGGTCGGTCCCCTCACTTGTTACTGAGAGCACATAAAGTAGGAGTGGCTGTAAAGCTGAATCCCAGTGGCCATCATCTCAGAATGGGATACTGGTTTCCAGGATGGTATCTGATGTGGGA
Organism: Buphagus erythrorhynchus; assembly: GCA_013400855.1. Classification (NCBI taxonomy): domain Eukaryota; kingdom Metazoa; phylum Chordata; class Aves; order Passeriformes; family Sturnidae; genus Buphagus; species Buphagus erythrorhynchus. Next base: position 69,344 of record VZTT01027889.1, on the reverse strand, counting down.
AGGGGAAAGGCTTTGCATGAGGAAGAGCTGAGATGTTAAAGTGTAGCAGCTCCATATCCAGCTTTAAGACATCACATGCACCATGGATCTGAACAAGAAGGGGTATGCTCAAGTGTCATGGTGAAGAAAGGTTTCTGAGCTGCTGGTACCCTCTTGTACCCTTGCAGTCTGCACTGACAAGGTAACAACATTGAAACAGCAGAAATGAGAAACAGGGTCTGCTTTCAGGGTCAGGAGGGTCATGACTCTCCTTTCTCCAATGCCAGTGAAGAATTATTGGGAGCTCTTTATAACCCTGACTGGGGAACCAAACCCTGGAGAAGTACTGCCTAACAGCATCACCCCTTTACACCTTCATCCATCAACCACAATGCAACAAACCACATCATTATCTAACAGAAATCACTTCCCTCAGTGCAAGGTGATTTTTTAAATGACTGTAAAAGGGTTTAAAAGACTTGCTAATCTAAGAAATATAAAAAATAAACCAGCAATATAACTGTGTGTGTTGTTTTTTCTTGACACACTTGTACGTTTTCTTTACCTGTATACGTGTGGGTCTAGAAGGATGTTTTTGTATCTGATGCAATTAAAAAATTTTCCCTCCTCCATTTTATGCCTATAAATGCCTTTATGCCATCACTGCTCTAAAACAAAATGAACCCCAATCCCTACTAACAGTTTAAAAATATTGAACTAGTTACTCTACTTACCAAAAGCCTTCATTTAGTCAAGTCAAATTGGCATGTTATTGCTGCTTCCCTGTTGTTTTGTTTCTGGACAGATTCAAAGTTGTGCTTTAAACTAAGACCTCCAAAATGCCTTAATGGATCAGAAATAGTGTTTCTATTGTAACTGCCTTAATCTCTTGATAATTTGTCTTTTCATTAATGAAGAGTCTGACTTTGGTGTTCCTGCTCAGCCTTTAATGCTGAAGATGATTTTGTGGTTTGACATGTAAAAGTGGGCACTCAGGGGCAGAGGTTCATGTGGTGTAAATTCCCATTGTTCTCTGAAAGCCATTTCTGAGGAAGCCAATGCTGATTCCTGCATAGGGATATCAGTTTACAGCAGCTGTTAACTTTTCCGATCTGCTGTAATTTGAGGATGAATATCTTAATAATATAAGTATTTTTATAATACTTAATATTAACAGAATCGCAGACTCATGAATGTTGGAAAAGACCTCTAGGATCATCAAGTCCAGCCATTAACTTGACACCGACAGGTCCACCCTTAAACCATGGTCTAAGTACCACACCTACATGGTTTTTGAACACTTCCAGGGATGGTATCCACCACCTCCCTGGGCTGCCTATTCCAGTGCCTGACCACTCTTCCAGTGAAGAAATTTTTCCTATGACTGAGGAAGCTTTTTAGTGAAGAAATATTTCATGGTGACAGAGTATGCAACAGGAGTGTTTCCAATGCTCATGTCAGGCCAAAACATAAATTGTGTTTTGAAAATTTGTTTTTATTTTTGCTGAATGCAGCAACTGGATGGTTAGCACTAGCTGGAAGGAGTGAGAAGCCAGGTTTTGTCCCCAGTTCTGCTCCTGCAGTGACACAGAGCCCAGGATCCCATTTCATGTCTCCTCCCCTGTTTTTATGCTGGCTGTTTATCAAGGATGTACAAGCACAGTTTAGTGAGCATTTTCTGATTTGTGGTGGTGCTTTAGAGCAGAGCAGGCATCTGTGCTCTGCTAGAAAGCAAGAAGTGCTTTTAAATTCCTTGGGATTTTTTGGAAAAATGTACATCTTGCAGATTAGTAAAATCTGCTTCCAAAAACCTGTGCAATTAGTTACTCTAAACACAGAGAGCTGAGATTCAAAAGCAAAGAGTCCATGGAACGGCTCCAGCATTTTCTGACCTAGTGAGTCTAGTGTGTGCCAGCAGCCACGTGCTTCAGCAGGGTAATTTTCCCCACAGGGACAAAAGCAGCAGTGCTGTGAACTCCCTCAACCTCCTTGCACAACTTCTGCCCCCATATTCATGCCTGCAGCCTTATTCCATGTGTGGAACTGCATGGAGGTAATGAAGTCAGAATTGGGCTGGTAGCATGTGTATCCTCAGAAGGTTATAAAGGGAATAAAGTGGGTTTTACTCATTTCCTCTGATTTTACATTTAATGTATCAGCTTTTCTTTCTTTTAGTATTCCTTAAATTGGTGAAATGTGGGCTTTCATCGTAAGGTTTTCATCTCAGCAATGAAAAAAATATTTTAAGCAGAGTTCAAACAGATCTTTATTTTGTGAGAGACCAGCTTTATGACTAGTTGGATAGCTACACTGGAAGAGAGCACAGATCTCTGCATGCAGCACAGATTGGCCCCACTCTTTCAGGAGGCAGAAAGTTTTCTTGCTTGTGTTGTGAACTCTCTGTGCTCCCCAGGCGAGTGCAGAGAGCAGAACATGGGCACAGAAACACACTGCTGCCAAACCAACCGAGCATGAGCTTGCAACAGATCAGCTCTCTGATAACTGATTTTATGAACCTTTCCAGCTTGCAGGACAGATTTTGCCTCTGATCCTATTGTGGTAACTCCCCCAAAAGTCTCTTCGGATGCCTTTGATCCTGCCTGTGACAAATAGTCCCACAGAAAGGGCAGCATCTGCTACCTCCTGACTGAGCTATTTACCGTGTGCTAGCCAAAAGGCTTTCTCTCGTATTGTTTATCTTCAAGAGGGGGACTGCCTCAGCTACTTTTTCCCTTTTTTACTTCCTCAGTGTTGCTTTACACTCTTTGCTCTCTTTAGTTATTCTTTCCTTCTTCTCTTTACTTGTTCATCATCTGCCTTCCTTCTTTTTCATTTTCTGCCTGTTTTTTACTATTATAAGGGGTTTTTCCCACTGCTCTCTTCCACTGTTTTCTTTCCCATTTCTTTGCTCCCTATTGTCTTTCTTCTGTCTGGCTCTTTCTGCTCATCAATCACATTATGACAGCAGGGACCAGCTCACAGAAAAAAGACCAGCTGGGTTACATCCTGGTAAGAGCACATGCTGCTGATGACAGGACCCAGAAGATGGAGCAGCAATGCCTCCAAATTATTTTGGGTTTGAACATATGATCCAGATAGGGAGGGAGAGGGGGTTTTTCACTAGCCCAGCTCTGTTTATATACCTCTGCACACGTGGGACAGGATTACACTGCCATGGGCATTGGCACAGCCGGAGAAGGTAGCAGCAAGAGGACAAGCTCTGCATGCATGATGAAAGGAAATCACTAGAGGAGTTATAGCTTTGCTATGAAAGGCAACAAGCCAAAGAGAAGCATTTGAGAGGAAGGCAGAGAACTCTGCTGCAGATGTCACTCCCATCTTGAGGAGGATTTTATATATGGGAAAGAAGCAAATATTGAGCATGGCCCTGCACCTGGTTATGCTTTCCAGGAGAAGGCTCCCTGGCTTGCTTCTCATCATGCCTCTGCCATAGGCCTCTCAAAGGGGACAGGCAGTGGGCACCCATGCACTCCATGCAGGAGTGTGGGTCAGTGTGTGGTCGGGCAAAGGAACCTGTGGTTGCATACGAGGAACTCACAGAGGTGGTGCTGGGGCTTATTTAAAAGACAGCATTAATGGAATGCTTACCAGTGTAAGGCTGCTCTGAATTACCAACACCAGCAGAAACTGGTCATGACAGGCACTGTGAGCTCGGGACATTTTTGAATGCCCACAAGCTACTGTGACATGATTTGTGTGTTGCTGGTGGTGATGGTATTCATTTAGAAACCCTTGTGTTGACTTTCTTCTTCCTCTCATAGATCTAAGATATGGAAGAGCCTGTGATATCGTGGCGTGGAAAGAAAAGGCAGACTGAGGTATATTTGGTGCTTGATATTACACTACTTGGTGTGGGAAAGCAACAAGAAGTGCGGGGACTTACGGGCTCCATTGGATGGAGCAGCACAGGAAGGCTGCTGGAGGGAGGCCACTGAGGATGCTGAAGTCCAGGGAGCATTTTAGCATGTGTGAGTAAGGGAGAGCATGTGCATATCCAGAAGTCTGCAGTGCAATGGCATGCTTAGGCTAATCTCTTGTTGCTAAGGATCCCTACACATGTTTGGTGCTGGCTTGAGTTTCCCTTCCTCAGGTGGCCTCCCCCTTCTCCCAGTGAAGTCCATCTGTTTGGCCTCAAACGCCGTGAGTTTTGGCTCTGAAGCACATGTCCCATCACGAGGGCCCAGACCATGCCTTTCACAGCCCAGAGGAGGCTCTGTGCCCAGCACCCCAGCGCTGCTGAGTGCCGCCAGCTGTTTCCTGACGGTGACTCCTGCGTGACTCAGAGCACTCCACTGGCTCTGTCCTGCAGAGACAGCTGGCCTGGCATGCCATGGGCAGGGAGACATCTCTGGCTCCTGCAAAGTCATTGCTCTTCTGGAAAAAGCTGCTAGACACTGCTGAAACAGCAGCAGTGGGTGAGACTGGGGGTAGGTGTGCCTCAGGGTCTGCTCCATGCTGGCTTTCTGGTAGCACAGTCTCTGGCTGGTTCAAAGGGGGTAAATGACAGCACATGCTGCTAAACTGGGTTTGTATAAGCAGTGGGAAAAGTTGGATAGTTGGCCTTGGTCTTTCCCAGCTGAGGCTACCTTGTGGTCCCTGAGGGGGGTGCACTGCAATGCTGATCCACACAAGTATCTCCTACCTGGTACACTGGGGAGGAGGCACCATGAGGAGCTGCTTGTTCAGCTGTGGGCAGCAGCAAGCTGCAGAGACATCCATCCTTTCTTCCACCTCAGTCAAGGGAGCTGCTTCCTGGAACATGCCTGATCTGAATGCAGCTGTTAGAAGGAAGAAGGAGTCAGTTTGGAGTCCCTGGGAAGCTGTGGCCACATGAAGATCATCTTGGTGCCAGTGCCTGCTCATTTGGGTTCCTCATCACAAAAGTCACAGCACCCAGACATGGATGTCAGCTCTTGTGCAGTCATTACATGTGAAGTCTACTCTAAAACAACACAGCAGAGATGGCAAGCCAAGCATTCAGTACTTAGGAAAAGCCAGGTTTAAGGTTTCCTGTGCCACACCAACCAGCCTTGAGGTTTTCATAGCATCATCTCTTTCTTAGGATCTTGTCACTGACTCCAGCCTCCTGATTCTCTTAGTCTGACCTTCTACCTCTCTCTCCTGCTTTGCTGCCAGCTCCAGGCCTTTTCTCTCTTCCACATCTCAGTCTTCCCTTCTTCCCATTTCCCAGCCTAAGTTTCTTTTTCTACCTATTAGGTTATGTGCTCTCACCTGACCCCTAAACATGCCTCACAGCTGCACTGTCAGTATACACTTCTCCCCCTTCTTCTTCCCATCTCCCAAATCTGCCTCCTGATTCAGGTAGTCAGTCGCACATTCCCAGTTATTCCTCAGACCTTTTTCATGATCTGTTTAATTCATGCTTTCCCAACTTTTGCATTAAAACCATGGAGTTTGTTCCTAATCTTTCCATGCCATTCCCTCTCCATCCTGATGGACCCCAAAAACTACATCCTTTCTGCTGTGGTCTGGAGCCTCCTCACAGCCATCAGCACCCAGAAACCACAGCTCCAGGAACAGGAGGAGCTGCACCTTCTCATCAGCCTTGAAACAGAGACACCCAGGGAGGACAGCACCAGGTGCTCATAGACAGCAAGTTAACCTTGTTAGGTGCCTAAAGTTCAGATGAGGTCAACCATCTTCACAGCATGAAAGTCTTGGTCAAAATATTTAACAACAGGCAAACTTCTGATTAAACTGTAAAAGAGGGTCTTACAGTGGAGGCTGTCAGGAAAACATGGTGTGTGTGTGCAGCACAGCTACTGGCTTAGTCAGCAATAACTCACTGTAAAGGCTTGCAGGGGGCTGTGTGAAAAAAATTAAAAATTCCTCATTTAATTTATTTGCTTCTGGGGATATAAACGCATAGAATGTCACAGCAACTGGTCTGTGAGATTTACAATGTATAGTGGCTTTCCAGGTTGTTAGTTCTTGTTGGCACAACAAGTTTTTGTGGACATGCCATAGCATGTGTAATGGTTCAGTCTTTTTGGCTGAATTCACAGACAGCAAATAGAAAGCACTGGGTTTATCTTCCTGTCATGCCATAGCCTGCCTTCCAGGGTAAGGGAGTTTGATTGGTCAGAAGCTGCACAGATGTCTTTAAAACACTGCAGTAAGTGTTTCATTTGGAACAACTCTGAGCACCATTTCTGGCTTTTTGGATAATTGGAAATCCTTGGCCTTGTATGCCATCCAGGAAAATGTAGGAAGAGCATTGAACAGCTTGGCTCTTTAGGAAACACTTAGAAACCATGGTTTTAAACTTATTCTGCCCAAATAAGTAAAACTACTTCTTTACATGACTTTATGCTATATAAGGAACACAGGCTATGTGGCAGCTCAGAGATACACTTTTAATTCAGTTTTCTGAAGTTCCTGTACTCTGGTTTCCTGAGAAGTTATGACATCCAAGTAAGCAAGTTTTCTCCAATGTGTGTAGTACTGGATGAAAAAAAAGAAAACAAAGAGAAAATGAACCCTGACTTTGGTAGGCTGCTGCAAGATTAATTTGGTGAGATGTGCTAGCTTAGGAAATTAATTTTTGTTTGGACAGCTTCACTATAGGTAGGGATGATTTTCCTCTGCTAAGCAGAATGACCAGCCACATTCTTTAGAATTGTTATAGGGGTGCATTAGAGTCAAAGAGCGATAACATTCTTCATACCTGACTAGCAGCTTGGTGACAGGGGATGGGATGCAATGTACTCAGAGAAGCTGCTATATAAAAGTAGGCAGGTTTTGGCTTCTAGCAAAACTTACTTTTTCCCAAGGAGATATTCAGAGACAGCAGATGCTGTGTCTTCCATGATGAATCCTGCACTGTGGTGCCAGTCTTCAGAACTGGGTCAAGCTTAGGGTAAATCTGAAGAAAACCAGGGTCTAGGAAGGATGAGAATTCACAGAACCTTGTTGTGATCTTTCATGCTTCCTGTATCCTGAGCTAAACCTTGCCACAGTAGATGTCACTGCAGGTTAGACAATCCCCCAGAGTTTTGGGAACCAAAGGCTGAAGGGAAGCCTGAGGTTTGAATCTGAATCTTTGGCCTCCCATGTATCCCATAGAGTAAAATAGTTTTAGTTTGATTTTGCTTCAGCATCTGTGCCCCTGGCATTCTGGAAGACCACATATAAAGCAAACCAAGCTAGTCGAATCAATCAACATGTCATTTGTTGTTGCTGCTGATTTATCAGCAGAGGAAAGCACTGATCATGTTTCACGTTATGATCATGTTATCTCCTGAAAATTTCCCAGAATGCAGGAAAGACTGTTTATGTTGTATATATGGGATTGTTTGGCAACAGCTTCAGGAGGTCACTTTCCTCAGAGGCTTCTGATGTGGGTCCTCTGGGTTTTTTTTTGATCTGTCTTCTCTGCTACTGAAAGCTTTCTCCTCAAAAGCTTGGAGGATGAAACAAGCAACAAAGAGCCCTCAGGATATGATGGTTCAAAGAAAAATAGTCCCCTGCTGTTTACCTCCTGCTTCTTGAGACTGATGTACCTGCCCATATCTCCTGCTTTGTGCACCCTTCTGCCTCTGGCCCTGTGCCCCCACAACCTTCCAGCCACTCTTTTCCTTCCCAAAAGTCAGAGCTCTCACCCACATCTCCTTCATCAGCTCCCCCCCTGCTTGCTGAAGAGACTTGAGATCACTACGCTTTTTTTTTTTTGAGTTTAGTTTTTTGTTTCTCATTATGCCATGTCTTTTGGGAGAAAAGTCTCCATACACATGGCAAAGATATGGCTTTTCTCCCACATGACACCTGTTTTTCATCTCTGAACACCACAGAGCCATCTGTGCCTCCTGCTGGCCACACTAACTCTCTCTCCCACAGCTCTGTCCAAAAGCAGGCTCTGTGTCTGGGCATGAAGGACTGAGTGGGACACTCAAGCATCATCTAATCACTCCAGATGTTGTAATGGTTCACCCTCTGAACTACCAGCATCAGTCCTCCTATGTCATTACACAGCCAGCGTAACCTTGCTCATTAAATCATTGTTGTCATTAATTTGACTTAGAGCTCAACTACACCACCAGCAGCATTGAAAGAAAATGTGATTTAATTATTACTGTAACTATTTACTACAGAATATTATGCATTGTTTTGAAATATCTGGCTGTGGATGTTACTTTAACATGCTTTGAAGTCCACAGTAAAAAAGCATTAGATGTTCCTCATCCTCACTTTCCACTGTTGCTCAGACAAATCAAAGCCAACAAGTCTCTGCAAAGTTTAAATAATTTTCCATTTCATGTTATGTTTTTAGTGCATTTACAGTACGACTACATTTTTTAAAATGAGTTCCTAGGCATAGTACAGGGATTTTTGTACTTCAGTATCTGCCAGAAATGCTGATGGTAACATGGCTTGAGCAGGTCCCATCTCACCCCTGTTCTTGTTTCAGTCTTGGAGTCTGGGACTTGTATCAATCATGTTTCTAAAATCTGGCAGGCCAGGGATGTGTTCCCCAGTGGGGTGCAGCTGGATGTTCCCAGCTCTGTGGCTCCTGCTCCCAGCTGCGAGGATGGGGACTGGCTCTGGTCTGGAACTAACCAGCCAGGTGAGCACAGTGTTCTGCCCAAGGTCAAACCCCACCTCAAGAAGGGCCAAAACATGGCAAAATCTGGTATCCCAGTCTGCTTCTGGCATGCAGGCTTGCCCTGGGAGCTAATTTCTTTGGCTAGCAGATTAAACAGGTGGATTCCCCACCTGGCTCTTTCCCGCTGTAGAGACACAAGCAGGTTCACAGAGCTCTTGTGTGAACCTGGTACATTTCTTACACCTAAAGTGCAGGGTTACTTAACTTCACCTGCACAGCACACTAGAGGGAATGCGGCAACCAGAGGATGCTGTTTATGCCGTGCTTTTCCTTATTTATGAGCCCTGGAAGAGCAGGAACTGACTGTGCAGAAGGGCACTACGTTCTACTGGCATCATGGCCACTTGAGGCAGCCAGCATAGGCAGGCTAATCCTACCAGGCTGCACTAAGTGCCACAGAGAGAAGAAATTCAGTGCCTCTGTGTTGCATACACCAAATTTGCTTCATGTAGTAAAACAAATCCACAGCCCTGCAGCATCTCTTGTCTCTAAATAAAAGATGTCCAGTTTATGTATGGGACTCATTACTGCACACCCTAAGTACATACATTTTTGAACCTGTTACTGTGTATTTGAAGCATAAAGGTGTTCTCCCATTTCACAGGCTCACAAGAAGGCAATAATCAGCCTGAGGCTGTGGAAATAATTGGTGATTGAGCAGTGAGGAATCTTCTAGACAGTCCCAGACCTCCGGACTCAGAAAGAGAAAAGATGAGAAAAGAGTAAAGCTGGTTTAGCAATAAGCAGAGTTGTTAGAGAAAAAGAAAGCTCCTTACTGGTGAGACTGCAGGTACACCTGACAAAATGCAGACATGAAGCACAACTTGTGTGAACATGTGACACACTGACCTGGAGGGAAGACCTTGTGTATCCTCTGCCTACTCATTTGTCTCGCTTTTTCTTGTCTTTATATTCCTCTCCTTTGGCTCCTGTGCATTTGAGATTGCAGATCTGCATGTCAAGCCCATGCAGTGGAGCAAGCAGGCACAGCTGTGATACTCAAAGTCTCTCTGACAGCAGCACTGCAGAGCTCTGAGGCAGCAGCAGCACTGGGGTCAGCAACAAAGACCATGCTGTGTGCTCCTCCTGGCACTGATATCTGCTGCAGCAGACCTCTCCTTAGGCATAGAAACGAGCCAAGACACAGACTCTCATTCAACAACATGAAAAGGGTCCTGGTTTATTTTTCTTTACAGCTTGCCATCCTGACTCTGACTACAACAAGCTCCTACTGCAGGGTCGAGCTGCAGACTCTGACTGTGGCTGTTTCCTGCTGGGCTATGACTGCAAGTCATAGCATTAGTTTGTAGATTCTGGACACAGGCTTCCACCTAGCTCAGCTATGACTGCAGGCTCCAACTCCATCAGACCCACACTGACCTCATAGCAGATCTTTTACTGCAGCAACTATCTCCCTATTTTCTCTCTTGCTCAGGGCTCCTCTACCTCCTCAAGGTTCTTTTTCTCCAGGCCCTCTTCCTCCAAGACCACCCCAGCAGCCAGCCCACCCCTTTTATCACACTTATCCTTACCAGTCACAGCTGTGACCCATTAAGGGCAAGGCTGTTCCTCTTCTTTAGTAATTAGCACAACTGTGACTTATCAGGGGCAAGGTCACCTGTAGTCTCTTCTGCACCTACAGATGTCCATGTTCCTCATGAGCTAGAGAAGGCTCTCTTGTGGCTGGCTATAAGGTGTTGACAGGACTATCCCCAGTGCTCAGCAGAACTCTGTGTCAACATATTGGGAGTAGAATCCTGCAAGCAGCACACTGACTTCCCTCCTGAGAGGAATGTCGGATTTGTCTTTACAAACAAGCTGTGGATCTGCTGGTAGATAAGACTAGCACTGAGGGATAAAAGAAACAATGGGATGGATTCCACTGATTGTTGAATGGAAAAAGATATTGCCTTTACAAACAAACTGTAGGTTTGCTGATAAATGAAACTGGATATTGAAAAATGAAAGAAGCAATGGGGAAAAACTATGAATTCTATAAGAATTAAAAATTAAAAGGGAAGGTTATATATTAGAGGGGAATCCCAAGTATCAGGTGTTCCACGAAGTCTGTACCTCTCAAGTACCTTGGCCAATGGGGAAAGAGACAGGGAAATGCACCCAAGAAAATAGGATAAAAAGGAGGCTGCATCCTCCAAAAATTTGAGAGATCCCAGGAGAATGCCCCACGGCCTTTCCCTTTATTTGAATAAAGCAAAAAGGACTCCTCTGTCTCCTTTTTGGACATAAACCTCTTGTGTTTGTGGATTAATTTTCCTGACACTCCGTACCGCAAACATCCTCTCCTAGAATTGAGTCATACCACCCAGCACCTTAAACTGTATTTGTTTGGGCTAAACTCCACAGGATGCTCTTTCACTTATGGCTCAAGACATTCCCGTTCCCTTTGACACAAGGCACACTGAGATATCTGTGGTGGGGAAGTGATGCATGGCCAGGATGCTGGCCCTGCTCCTGCAGAGCTTCCTGGCCCTGTGGTACGGGAGGTCAGCAGGGCTGCAGCGCCCACACAGGTGGAGTGGAGTTACTAATCCCTTTGAAATTACAATTTTCTCTTTTGTATGTTTTCCAGATGTCACCTGCTGGCTTCAGGGGGAAGGGAAAATTTAGTGTGAAGAAAATATTTCAATAATTTGCCTGGGAAGCCAGGTGCCTCTCTGAGCAGCTTGAACCACTTTTAAATTAAAACTTCAATAGAAAGAGAGCTGTTGCTTCTCTAGGGGCAGATGTAAAATAGCAAGCAGCTACTGAGGTGTCTTGGGGGGCACTGGTTTGCCCATGGGCAGAAGTCAAAACCAGTTGATCCCCTCTTTGCCCATCAACTACCTGGAAGACCAAACTCACTGTGGCAGGACAAAATCCAGCCCTGCCCTCCCTGCTCATGGCTGCAGTCAGGTGTGGGAGGCCACTGAGCTCTCTTTGTGTCTCTACTTTTGGCTCATGCCTAGGTGGGTCCGGATCCATATTGAGCAGGTGTGATATTGTGCAAACTGAGTATCGTGTTTGGGGTGCCAGGACACTGTCCTCTGCATATGAACCACTTCTGGGTTATACCCTGTAGAGAAAACAGTGGCTGCTGGGTCATCCCTGCTGGAAGGTGAGTTTTGAGATGGCACTTGTGGCATTTGGGTTCATTTTTATGAAGCACCTTAAAAATCTGTCTGTATAATCTCTTTCTTGCATTTGATCTGTCTCCTTAAGCCAAACAACTTTTGCCATTCTCTAAGAGCTCCTTGTTGGTGAAATAAAATGGGGAAAATACAACATAATTTAGTATATTCTTACAATAATAAGGTCTTTTTAATGAGGAAATAACAGATAAAAGACTTCTTGAGTAGAAAGGAGAAAAGTAGGTCAATAATGTTAAAAAAAAGTACCTTTAAAAAACCTGAAGCCTTTAGAGTACGTGGAAAAACCATGTCTGTGTAACGTGAAGTAATAATTTCCCCTATTAACACACACTAAAGCAGAGCTAAATGATTGCACCACATCTTGATGGATATGTTTTTAGGAAGGTGAATCTCATGCTGCTTGACAAAAGGTTGCTAAGCATTCTTCTATATTCATTAGCTATGTAAACAGGGATGTAGAAGAGCTCCTTTCTTGTCAATGCCTAAAGAAACAGAGCTTGGATCCTGGCAACTGAAAAATAATCCCCCTGTTTCCTGGAAGTCTGTCAGACTGATGAGATTTTTTTTTCTTTTGAGTGGGGAAATATGCTATTTGGAGAGAAGAAAAAAATATTCTTGAGTTCTTGGCTCCCTTCTTGGCATGCAAGGAGCGCAGTGGGTTTAGGTATTTCTGAGTAAATGTGAAAAATATTGAAGGGGATATTTTCCTCCAGGGATCAAGGTACACACCAATACTGACTTCCATTCTGTCCCCAGGCACTACTGTATTACACAGTCTTACAGCAGTGCTTGAGTTTCAGAGAGAAAAAAATTGTAAATATGAGCTAGAAAGCATGTGTTTTTCTGTCTCTCTGGTTACCTCTCTGAGAAGTACTTGATGAAGTCAATTAAAAAGAGAAAAACCCAGCCTCTTTCTCTCAGTAGAAATCAGTCCTTTTCTTGCAAACAACTCAGTGTTCAGTTTTTGCAAAGAAACAGCCATATGAAAAATGGAAAAAAATCATAGTCCTTGGCAGTTAACCTTTTATTTAAGTTCAGTAAGTACTTTCAGCACGCTGTAGATTTGCAAACACTAATTTCCATTCCCTTTCCAACCTGGCAGATTGCTCTGCTCCCTTTCCTCCTTGACAAAGCAGACTATAAGCAAAATAGTGAAGACCTGGGCACAGATCATTTGGTGATTTCTTTATAACCAGCGATGACTTTTTCCTGCAAAGGCAAAGCTGCACTCTGTGCTGTTTCATAGGGTTTTCAGAAAGCTCCTTATCCAAGTGGAACAACAGCAGTCTGGCCCACTACATTTTCCTGGAGATTTTAATTTTTTTCTAAATGGAAAAACAAAAAGGGTCAAATTTAATAAATTCAGTGCTGCACTTCTTGTACTTTCTCTGGGTTTTTTTTTTTTTACTTTGGAGTCAATTTTTATTCGCTCTCTGCTTCTTTATACAAGGTGCTTAGGGACAATTTGTAATTCAACACAGCATAATGTTCCATCTCCTCTTTGAGGAGATGGTGAACTGCAGGTGACTCTGTTGAAGGATCCTTGCTGCCTGTGGGAGGGAAAGGAGGCCAGGAGCTCGTGCTGCCATGCAGGTTCTGCACTGCACAGTGAGGGTGCACACTTGCTATGATGCAAACTGGCACAGGTAGAGTCACTTCTGTCCCCATATCATTAGCAGAGGAGGAAGTAAGAGAGTTTTTAATTGTTTTACTAGGTATTTTAGTTAATAGGAATCCTAAAATCGATAGATAAAGAGTGTGGTGTGTAATTATGGCTGTAGTTATATGTAAATAGACTTTCACAAGCAAGTACTATTGCTTATAGGGGACTGCCACTCACTGGGGCTTTCTCCATGTATTTCAATGGTCTGTCCTTCTTCCATATTCCCATCTCTAAGCACGTGTCATCCATATCTTTCTTTTGTTGATTCCTTGGCACTTCTTCTGCAGCTGAAATGGAACAAATGGGCCTGGAAAAAACTTCCTGGGTCTTGAGGGTTGGTCATCTCATCTACAACCTCTTATATAACTGTGTCCGAGCCCTTAGCCAGGTCCATCTAGGAAGCAGGGAGACTTTGTGTCCCTGCTGCACATTTGGGAGATGGCTTCAGCACAGGGCTACTACAGTTGTGAGGAGCATGCTTGTGATCTCCAGAGTAAAGGATAGTTATGGCTGGTTTATATTAATTTGAACTTTGTACTTGGCTCAAGCTGCTTTTTTCTCCTCTCTGCTTTTTAATCTACTGCTGCATTTACAAAGGTCAGTCATGTCTGTTCTCAGCCTTGGCTTTCCTTTGGCTCTAAACCCTGACTTGTCCCATCTGGTGTGTTAATGCAGCCTCCCCAGTACCTCCAGGGTCAGCATCCACTTCATGTTCACTGCTTCTATTTGTTCAATGCAGAAAGGGCTGAGGAAGCTGTGCACAGCAGACCTGTGAGGTCTCCCCAGGGCTGTCCATGTCCAGTGGGCACTACTCTTTATCTGTCTTTTTTCCAAATTTCTGTACTGCACCTACCTTTTCCCAACTTCTGCTCAGTTTGGCTTCAGAAGCTGAGTGACAAGAGCCAGGTCAGAGCTCTGGCACCTGACACAACCTGTATACACAGGTCTCCTTCCATGTTCATTTTCAGCTGGCAGGACTCCTAACGAATGCCAACACTTGGGTAACTTGTCCCTATGTGCATGAGCTTGGATTTTGTAAATTATTCAGTCTTGTTTGGGTTCATTAGCCTGGCCTTCTGGCTCATGAGTCTTCTCTAATGCCACCAGTTTTATGTCAATAAATTCTACTGGATGTTCCCATTTTCTCTTCAAGTGATCATGCTGAATTGATGCTGAGCCTCACTCCTGAAAAACCTGTTTCAGTTATATTTCTTTGTGAAAGAACCCTTTGTCATCTCCTCAGGAATGTCCTTATCTCCTAATCCATTTTGGTGCTGATTCCCATTTTTGCAGCTTTAGTTAATAATTCCTTTTTGATACCATACAGATGCCGAGAGAGATTTGGCTGACTTGTATTCCTCTGACTGAAAAGCATCCATGTTATAAAAAATTAGATATCATATTATTCAGGCACATTCCTGATGCATCTTGTCCCAATTTTCAGCTACCTTCTTAGCCCTCTCCTTTTTCACATGTCTCAAAGCCTTCCACATATCATTTTCTTGCTCTTCTGCATCATACCATAACCTTGCTTGCCATTTCAGATACCCATTTGGGTTTAACAGAAAACTTTGCAGTGCCACTTTCCTGGCCCATCACAGAGCTGCTTGATTCAGGATACAGAATCTGCCTCGAGGGTCATGTATCTAAATGTCTGAAGTGTAAACATACATTATTGTATTAAGAGAGGTTATCTGAGCTATGAGACTCATATTTTCTTTTCTGTTTTGGGGGACTGTTTTTCAGGTTTTTTGGTCACTAAATCTTCTTATAATTTATCTGTATATCTGTAAGTTATAACACTGCTAACAGAGCAATATCGGTGCCAAAATTAATTTCCAAATTTGCAAAAGCAAACTAATAATTGAGGTAAATGCTTCAGTATGAAGATGCCACTTACATGATTCATGCTTTGAATAGTAACATAAACCAGGCTGTACACAGCATTAGCCAGACACACAAGATGTCATTATACTGTTTTCTTCTATATTGAGATTTTAAAAGGAAGGAAAAGCTTTAAACATCATCTTGACCTCTGCTTTAGTAGAGTTCTACTTGCTTCTAACCTTGTTATCCTACCTTTCCTGATGTGTTTCTGGGAGCTGGGGTTATGCTTTTCAGTTAAGGTTTGAGTTCAAGCAAAAATTGGGAGGCTTTTGGAGAATAGTCGGATTGGATTCAGGCCCCTGAAGAATCAAAGGAGTAAAGTGCCTGATACATGAGGCACTTGATACATGAATTGACACTACCTTCACTGAAGGTTTCACACTGGAAATTGTCTCTTCATAAAAAGGCCAGAAAGAAGCCACCTTCCTGATTAATTCACGGGGGGCTATTGAGTAGAAATGAAAGCAATCAGTGTCAGACCAGCTATGTAGAGATGGTAGCTGGACTGAAATGTCTGAAAGTGTGGAAGGAAAGCATTTATTTTTCATCACCTGCAGTTAAAACCAGTGTTTCCTGGTGTACATGGACATTATGAAAATTATTTTTCTGTGATCATAACAAAAAAAGCATTGGAAAGTAATAACTATATTAATGTAAAGGAAAACAGTTGTTTTGGGATCTTTCAGTTGCAACAAAGTGTACTGGGAAAATGCAGTTTGAAAACAGTAATCTGAAAGGTAAATGAATCAGACTTGAAATTTTTGTTGTGGAAATCTTTGTCTTACTCTTTGTAGTGGGTCCGTAGATTAAAATACTCTTTGTCCTCATTGATCATCCATTTAATTGCAAGGAGGAGATAAAAAGCTGATGGGAAGGCAGAAATGTTAATAAACAGCATCTATGAGGAACACCCTTTCAAATGTGCTGTCAGATGAATATGCCCTTTATAAGTGAAGTAGAAAGCTGGGTTATTCAGAGTAGAGTCCTTCCTGCTGGAGTGACTAGATTAAGCTTGCAAATGACTCCAAAACTTTGCTCAAATGACCCCAAAACCTACTCAAAATTCAGTGGCTGACCCAGCCAATCATAACATTACAGTCTTTTAAAAAATGTTTAGCATAATGAAGTGCCCCTTGAGCCCAATTAATCTGTGGTGACTGATCTTCGTCTTCTCTGGGATGAAAGATGAAAGAAGCTTAGAGGAATCCCACTGCTGGACCACTTTGCATGTAGGAGGGGTTTGTGTTAAGTCTCTCTTGCAAGGAAATCAGCTGCCAGAGGAGAGTCACCTGAGACCATCTCTGGTCATGAGAACAGACTGGTTTTAACACTCACCAGACTCCTGGTGTTCACATCTGTATTCCTGTGGATATGGCTCGAGTCTTTCCCAGTACATATGCTTGATGAAGGTATAAAAATATCATCAGGTAAAGTTAAAACTCTTCAGCATCTTGGATAAGGGATTGATGGCACCCAAGAGATTGATAGAAGTGAGGTAGGTCAGTGTCTCTCCACTGACCCCTGATTCTCAGCTCATACCTCATGATGGATGTGGACAGCTTGTGGAGGATGCTGGGGGCAGAGAGACTTCTTCCTTAAAATCCTAGGCTTCTGCTCCTTAATCTAGTAAAATCCTGTTCCCTTTTTGTGTTTGCAGCATGTGCAGCATGTGCAGCAGCATTGCTGAGCAGCCACACACTGAGCACTGTCCTACCATGAGGAAAGGGAGGTGGGATAGAAGTGAGGACATCATGGGAACAGATGTTGCAAAGTACAAGAAAACTGAGTTGCAAATGGCATTAATCCCGTGGAGATCAATTTTATTATCCTAGATTCCATGAAAGTATCAACAGCAACAAATTTAATTATTGCATGCATTGCATATTGCATACAGGATCTCTGTCCTGTGGTGATATTGGCAGATTGCTTGGTATGACTATAGATGTGACTTGTAAGAATTGATAATAAATTAATATTACTCTTTCGCTTGGTATTCCCCCTGGAAACAAATTCTCCAATCAAAGTAAAAATAAATAAAATACTCACAAATGGATAGATGCGACGTGTGTCAAAAGAAAAAAGAAAAAAAGAAGAAAGAAGAGAAGAGAAGAGAAGAGAAGAGAAGAGAAGAGAAGAGAAGAGAAGAGAAGAGAAGAGACTGATGCTTTGTTAGTTTTTAACTAGCTCCAAGGGAATTGGATGCCTTTAATCTAAACCAAAATAATAAATGAGGTAGCACATTATATCCAAGATGTGATGAAACATCATGATGTGGTCTTTAGATTGATGAGGTCAACGTTTTCCATATCTAGAGGAAAGGCAGCTGTATTCAGTAAGTTCAGTACCTGTCAGACTGAGACTGTATACAGTCAGTGCTAATACAGACAGTAAATGGCAGTGCACAGCAGCAACTCCAGCTCTTCCCCTGTTGTGTGTGGAGCAGTGTGAGGACTTTATCCAAAGAGTGACAAGAGTTCTGAAAGGTGTTGACTTTGTTGCCTCTCAAAATTAGACCTTATGTCTGATATATCTTCCTTGCCAGAGATGCTACATCTACTCTTTTTCCATCAAAAACGCTTGCTGTGACCAATGTGACAGCTTTTTCTCTTAACAGTGTGCTGTGTTTGGGTTAGCCTGTTTTCAAGAGATCTTTCAGTACTTCCTCCCAGAGAAATCAGTGGTATTGGTAGGAAGCCGCAAATTTCTGTATACATTAATAGGTAGAGCTGTTGGACAGTACCACAATATGATCACTTTCTTTGTATTTTTNAATTTCTGTATACATTAATAGGTAGAGCTGTTGGACAGTACCACAATATGATAACTTTCTTTGTATTTTTCAAAAAAAGTTACTTTGATTGGTAGCAACTGGGGGAGAGGTACCACGTCACTAGTGCTAATCCATTCCACCACAGCTTAGAATTCAGAGAAACTCCCAAATACTTGTGGCTCCTCCATGATTTATGGTTCTAAATTTTCCAGCCTTCATGAGCTGGGTGAGGAAGGTTATCCCAGCTAAAAGAAACAAATCCTCCCCATAATGGATGTGAGGTGTTTGTTTAGCTATCCCACGGACCTTCAGATCAAATCCAC
>VZTT01027889.1:27104-50826 GCA_013400855.1 Buphagus erythrorhynchus | reverse complement strand
AGGTCAAGTGTGAGCGAAGAAAGAACTCTGCTAAGAAGCCAAACCAAAAATTTGATAAAAAAAAGAAAAAGAAATCTCGTTCTGTTTTTCACTGTCAGTGTGCAGGAGCTAAGAGGTATCTCCCAGTTTGCACTACTTGGGGATTCAGACCAGCTGCCTAATTTTATTCACAGCTCATCTCAGTGAGCACAGGCTCATCTGATATAACAACACTCTCTGAACAAAAGAAGCTGGGACTTGTGATGTGTGGCAGAGCAAACTGTCCAGTGGCAGGAGTAGAGGAGATGTGGTAAATCTGTGGCACAGTTGTGGGAAATTCTGTACAGCTTCACAGCGGAAAAAGGCTGGAAGAAGAGGTGAGACTCAGCCAAAAACATGAACTGTATTTGATAATTCTTGGCTCCAAGGCAGTGCTGCCAATTAGCCATACAGAGGATGCAGTGCAGTGCATAATCCAAGTGAAACCTGAAATCTGACTGAGCCCCCAGAGATATTTAAGTAACACTGTTAAACTGGAGAGCCTCTTCCAGTGTTCTGATCCTTTGCATCTGTCAAATCCACTGTGGCTTGATGCCTCTGAGCCATCTACACACTTTCTGTGAGGAGCCCAAATGTCATCTTTCTTGAGGCTTTTGAAGGAAGGGTTTAAAAACAGCTTAGTCTCAAGCTTTTTCACCTTTTCATGATTTTTCCTGTGGTACCTTTGCTGCTTGAGATCTGCTCTGCTCCTGCTCTTCTCCAGTGCTGGATTTATGAAATCTCAGAGGCACCAGCACTTGCTAAAATGGTGAAGCAGCAGAGTGAATCCCATATCCCTCTTTCAGTGTCCAAGGACACCTTTTGCTTGCTATGTGCTATTATGAACTAGAGGCTATTCATTCCTGCCAGTCCAAGTCTGGTGCTTTACTACAATGTAGATTAATAGAATAATTAAATGCAAAGGGGGGAGAAAAAATCACTGAAAGTTTTATTTTTTTAAATTATTTTTTGCAGGGGAGGGAGACTGAAGAGAAGCAGATGATTAATCTTTTGATGATTCAAGTATTCTTTTATAGATGAGTCATATGTCTAAATATTCAGGGTCACCAGTGACCTCCTCTTGGCCAGATTTACAAACTTTCTCCCTCCTCGGTCTAGCTGAAGTCTAGATACATTCACTTCTCTTATCTTTCTGGACTTTCCTAGCATAGGTCTATGTTTTAGTTTTGCTCTTTAGGGACTAGTGATATGAATATAATAACAAAAGATTTTTTTCCTCTGTATGTCTTGCTTAGTCCTGTGTCTCATGTGGACTTTTTTTGATGGGCAGCATATAAAACATATTTTGTGTGGGAAAAAAATCCTACCTAAATATTTTTGGGTGCATTCCCTGCATTATAAAGATTTATAGAAATCTTGATTTGAAGCAAACTGACTGAGATGGAAGCAATTACAGAACAGTATTAAACTATGAGACAGCCAAATATTACTTCATAAAACCTACTCACAGCATCCCTATTTCCTGTATAATAAATAACTACTACACTTGTTATGACTACAAGATGCAACCATTGCAAGTCAAACCTGAGGACTGTATTTTCAAAGCTAGTGTTTGTTTTCTCAGGTTACTGTGACTATCTGCACATCCACAACCTCAAGTGATCCACAAATACATGCTCTAAACCCTGCCTGTGCCAAATTAGGGCAGGATTTCGGATCCTGCTCTTACAGATGCTCACAATTTAAGGGGAGGGAGCTGTTAATAAATAAAAACACCAATACACATATGTTAGGGATCTGGCCAAGTTCTCTGTAGATTTCTACAAAAGGCAGAGTTAGTACATAATAGGCATATTAGCTCTCTGAAATCTAAATACAACAATATTCAGTCTATGACTTGGTCCTGACAGGGCTTCCTGCTGCTTTTATTACACCATTTTTATTACTGGAGTGTCACCATTCGTTTGCATGGATTTACTTCCAATTTAGGTCTTAATTTATCAGCACATTTAAACAGCATTACAGGACAATAGGTGAAGTTCATTGTGTGTTTGTAAGGACTGAACATTCACTAATAAATAACCTAACAATAAGATGTCATAAGGAAAATGGAAAAAGCCCACAGCCAATCTTGTGCTGGTCTTTAATAGCAGATGTGTTGTGTAATCCACAGGAGGTAATTTTTCAGCTTTGCTCAGGGTGGGCAAGGTCTTTACTGGAGCAGTGGGTCTGCTTGGGGGCTGTGCTTTTGATGACAGATGGAAAATAAGTGGAGAAGAGCCAGAGGAGACCAAAATTAGTGATGGATGGATGGATGGATGGCTGGATGGATGGATGGATGGCTGGATGGATGGATGGATGGCTGGATGGATGGATGGATGGCTGGATGGATGGATGGATGGCTGGATGGATGGATGGATGGCTGGATGGATGGATGGATGGCTGGATGGATGGATGGATGGTGATAAGTTTGGAAAACATGACCTATGAGGAAAGGTTCAAGGAATGAATGTGTTTGGTGTTTCTGTTGTGTTTGTTTTTTTGGGTTTTTTTTTTTTTTAATCTAGGAAAAAAGCATCCTGAGATGGGACATAATGAAAGACTTCCAGTACTTTAAACATTACTCTGAAAGACTATGGTGCTCATAAGGATATGGGAATGATTGGTTTAATTTATGGCAAATGTGATTTAGGTTAGGCATTAGGGAACACCACTTACTGTTAGGAAAATCCAGGAATGGAGGAGAATACCTAGAAAGACTTGTTGCTGTAGTGATTAGAGACTCTTAAAGACAGATCAGGCTTACATCTGCCAGGAGAGGCCGAGATATTGTTGGTTTGCCTCTGTGTGAAGGGTGGGGAAGGTGCTCTCTTAATATCCCTTCCATCCCTGTATTCCTGTGATTCATGGTCTCTGTGGGACTTAAACCTCTGTTGAACCAGGGCCTTGGACTACAGTCAGCTCCTAGATATCAAAGGCTTCACTTGGGAAGACTCATAGGCTGGCCAAGTATCAAACAGTTTTTCCTGCCCTCTGAGAAGATGTATGCCTGGCTGTCACTCAAGTCTCAAAAACTGTCAGAGTTTTGTGCCTTGCTCCTTAGTCACTCAGCTGAATCAGACCTGCAGCAGCACAGCAAGAGAGCAGGCAGTTCCTGGAAAGATTTTGCCAAGGAAGTTTAACAAGTACAGGATCCATCTGGAGATATTCCCTTTCACATGGTCTCCTCACCCCATCCTGCACTCTTCCCACCAAGGACTTGGTGTTGGAATACCCTTCACAAGCACCATTCAAGAGGCAGAAAAATGCTCAGGAGTCAGATATGTAGCCAAAAGTTAAAAGCTGAGTCTTTAGCCAAAATAGATATGGAACAAATGTTGTCCAAACAAACAAAAAAAACCCCAAACGAAACAAAACAACAACAACGACAACAAAAAAGCAGCCAAACAAACCCTGAGCACACCAAACTTGTCTTGTCTTGCTTTCATACCCAATGCAGCTGGCCTTCAGGGGCTCTATGTTTACTTTTAGAGGGGAAGGCAACATGAATGGTGATACATAATCAGAACAGGATCACTGTACTAGCTCCCATGTTTCCTCCTGGCAGTGCCAGGAAGGTCAAGAGATGAGATAAGACCAAGGGTCCTTGACACCAGATTCAACTCTGATATATTTTCTACTGGTTTTTGTATGAATGCTGTTACTGGCATGCTGCCTTGGGCTGTTAAAGGGAACAGTTTTTCCTTCTGTATGTTATTCTATTTGAGCTACAAAAATTGTGTAATCTCTCTCTGTGTCTCTCTGGATGCAGCACCCACTGGTGACCTCAGCCTCATGTGCACAGTTGTCACACCCTGGTGTGCCAGCACAGGTCCCTGCAGCTGCTGGTGGCAGCTGTGAAGGTCTGTGTGACCACAGGAAGGCAGTGGTATGGAAGCTGATATCAAAAAGGAAGAAGACAAATGTTAAGTATCTGTAATAGATGTGCTGCCATGATGGTAACACAGATACCACCATCCTTTAAAATATTCAGCAGGCTGATTTTTCTTTCTCCAAATTTCTTTTCTCTTGACATTATCTTTGACCTATGCTAGGATCTGAAATCCCATTTGGCCACTGGAGGGCAATCCAAACTCTTCACCACAGATATTTCTAGCCCATGGTTTGCCAAGTAGTAGCATTCCAGCTGTGCCTCAGAGACTGTAGTTTACAACGGTGCTCCCATCCCCATCATCCCCATCTCTCTTTGCCCCTTCCTTTCACATACAGCAACAAGCCTGTGTCAGTGAATTTTTGTAATTATGGGAAGTCTTCTTTCCAACAAAGTGCCAACCATGCCAAAATAAGTTCCTCCACAAGTCCTTTCCTGGCCAGGTCTGTAGGGAGTGCTCACACTTGGCTGACAGACTCTGTGGGAATGTCTCCATGACCATCAGCCCTGGGCATTTGGTCAGTGCCAGGCACAGCAGTGACATCTTGGACAGGGGTAAATTTCATATTGTCAAATTGTGCAAGTGCTGCATTGTATGGACTGACTAAAATTTATCTTGGGGAAAGAGAGGTGTGTAGAAGCATCAGAGTGGGCATGCTACATCCAGTGCAACACAAAAAATTCTGGGCACTGCCATCTTTCTGCATCCTTTAGGCAAGTGAGGCTGTTACTGCCTAAACCTTCAGAAAATACCTGTAAGAATAATGGACAGAAAGTATTTCACCTTGTGTGCTCTACATTTGAATCAGGCCCTTGGGTTTATGTCAGATTATGTCATTTTAGTTCCAAACAGGATCAATGACACCTTGCAATGGGTGCAGAATCACAGCATGAGATTTTTTAAAGTCATTGCCCACTCCAAGGTCTACTGAAAGTTTGAAGGTACCTGGAGATTTTTCAGCAACTCGTCAGCAGCCCTCAGTCTCTCACTGAGCAGATTCCTTCAATTCCAACAGGGATGAGCACAACAAGAGTCTCCCAGATGGAGCTCTCCCTCCCTAAGAGAGGCCTGGCATCTGGAGACGTTGAACAGCAACCTCTTCAGGAACGGAGAAAGTCAGCAAACCAAACACATCTGGATCTCAACCTTGCTACTTATAAGACTCCAAGAAAATTTGGTCCATCATCTCAGTTGCCTATAGATCCTTCCCCCAGGCTTACTCCTGTATGTATTATTCAGGCAGCATTTTCCTGTGTTTAACATGATCCTGTAGACAGGACCTGTATTAATAATATTATATTTTATATATAATTTTCTATAAATAAAATGATACCATTTTACAATCCTTTCTTAAACTTTTCTTTTTGAAGGCATAAGAGTAAATATTTTTCTATAGGTAAGACAGGACAAGTAGAATTGCCAGGGAAGTGGGAGATTCACAGAAGTATGGACAAAAAAGGCTCTTTTAAATTTGATTCAGGAAAGGGTTGTGCATTTTCCATCAGACAGGCTTTAAAGGGACTGGGACATAAAACAAATGCCAAGCCAAATACTGAGAGCAATGTAACCAGTGAAACAATGGGAAAGTTATTTAGCAACATACACAGCCCTGGAACAGCCACGCTGTAAGTTAAGCACGCACACCAAATGTATTTTGGGCTGCTGGTGCCAGAACACTCAGCTAACCCTCAGAAAACTAAAATCATACACAACATGCTTACATTTCCCTCTCAACAACAGCTTGTGAGGCAATCACTGTGAGGGGATATACAACACTTATTTATTTCAAATAGCCACTTGGGCAAGCTAGCTTGGACTCTGATCTTAACCAGATGCTCTTCAGTCCTCCCATATGCAAGGTGCATTGTGCAGCTTCCACATGCATCCCTAGAGCAGCATGTCCTCCTCTCCCACTGCCCTGTCAAGGGCCAACCACTCTGTCAGGTAACTTCATCTGTCTCCTGAGCATCAACTCTCACAATTCAGCCAGCACAGGATGATTTCTGTCATTGCAAAAGAGAATCTATCCTTGCTCCTTCAGAGAGGATGCCCATGCTTGCTGGTAAAATAAAGTTGTTCCCAAATTACACTTCTGCAACAGATGCATTGTCCTTCTCTTTAACTAAGTCCTCATTGCACCAGGTTCCTTCCTGAGATGAAATATCCTTGTTGAGGCAGCTGTGAGAGAACAGGTTAACCTTATCTGATTCACAGATGATACTTGCTCTGGCCTGGACTCTTGGGGATGGTTTAGCTCAAAGCATGTCTGTGCTGATGTAAACTGGACTCAGAGATGGCTTTGAAGGTTGAAATCATAAGGGATGAAGAAGCCTAGGATAAAATAACCAAGCTGAAAGGCTTGGATCCTCTACCATGGTGCAAAGGTGGCTGACATAAGTTGTGTGAAGGCTTTAAAAGCAGCCCACATTTCTTCTTGGACCGTTTCCTTGGCAGTACTATAAGATTTCTTTTTAAAGTTCTTGAAGGATCTGCAAGCAGAAGAATGCTGACACGTGCTCTGACTTTTCTGTCTTTTTTCCCCCATGATTGGGAAAAAAAAAAGCTTTGCTATTTTCTTTCCAGTTTCCCACAGAAGAGCCTTGGGAAGTCTATGTCATCCTGGGTTTGGAGAGCAGTGCAGCATGCAGCATCATCCCCAACACAGAAGATGCTGGATGGGCATTCTGCCTCCTTGCAGCTAGCAGGAAGTGAAGGGAGCACCATGTTTCCTTCAAATGATAACAATTATTCCTCCCCTTCAGCAGGGCCTTCTCTGCACTTGATACCCAGAGTCTGTTGGCTCCCACGGGCATGTCCTTCACATGACTTGCTGTTTCTGTTTCAGAAAATAAAGTATTCAGGATGGTTTTTCTTACAGTAATGTTCCTACCACAACCACCAAAGCTCCTCCTCTAAACACTTTGGTGAGAAAGAAAGTCATTTAGGTGAAGAAAAGAGATTTACATGTATGATCACCATTTTGTCTCACCTAAGAGAAAGGGCATCAAACATCTCTGATAGGCTTTTTGTTTATGTTTACAAGTTTTCTTTATTGTGTCCACTCTTTGGAATAGCAGGGTCATGAGATGAAACATGGTATATGAGTGTGTGTGTGTGTGTGTGAAAAGAGAGAGGAAGGCATCAGAAACTTCAAGTAAAAAGAGGATTTTTAAACCTTCAATTTCACCCACCCTGAATGTTAAGACGTTATTAGGAAACTACTTTTCTATTCTGTAGCAATTTTCTATTTTGTTTGGGTTTGCTTTGTTTTAATAGCTAATAGCTCTGCTTGCCAGCACACAATGAAATCAGCTGGGTTTTGTGCTGTCAAAAACGAAAGGGTTTCCCATTATTCCATTGATTTCATGCTATTATATTAATAAATCATGTGGCTGGCTACCAATGACATGAGCTCAGAGTGCACTGAGCAATGCTTCATGCTGTTGCATGCTGAATCTGCTGGGGAAATTTGTCACTGAAAAGGCAAACATGAAGCTCTGTTTATCTAAATTTTCTGGACCAAGGTCTTCTCCCAGAGAAGTCACAAGCCTTACTGCGGCTTTGGGGTGCCATTTTAGCATGTGCAAGTTGGCATAACTGCATAATCCTAAATATTAGATGGAAATGGGCTCTGCTGAAGCAGGAGAAGAGAATCCTGGACCAGGGTCCACCAGATCAGCACACACCTTGGCTGGCATTTACATTTGCTCAGCATTTTGACTCCTGCCCTGCACCCCTGGGAATTGTCTAGCTGGCTTTATTTTAAAAGAAACAGGAAAAGGTCACGCACTCCAAGAGTAATGAAGATGTGTGAGGAGCCAGCTGGTCTCAAAAGATTGATTTTGAAGGCTGAGTCTGAGAAGTCATGTTTGGACTTGCCTGGTGCTATTAGACTTGCCTGTGCTCAGGACTTGCCTTTGCCATAAACACTTTCACGGCATTTTAATCTTTTCAGCAGCAGGCTCTTAGGGGCACAGTTAGGTACAGCTCTGCCACCACTTGTCATTTACTGGGTCACAACCAGCAACTGCTACAGAACATCCACACATCCCACTCTCCTTTCCTGCTTCTCCCAAAATCCTTCCCCAAAACTGAACCAGAGCTCCATAATTTTGGTTTGTGCTTCATTTTCTGTTATTGCAGCTATCTTCTCCAGGCTGCTCCACTGAACCTGTCTACCAGACATATGCAGTGGGAAAAACATACAAGAATAAAATTTGTGCATAGTGTATTCTATGGGCTGAGAGAGAGCTAAAAGACATTAGGAAGCCCAGACTTTTTAGAGGTGTTGGGAATGGGTGTTGCCTTTGTTCCCATGATGGCAGTTGCCTTAGCCCAGTGTTAGGATCAGGTAATCTGCAGGGATCACTAAAGCAAGTTACTTCAGTGTGCTGGTGTTTGGTACCAGGGGGCTGTGCTGGCAGCCAGAGGGATCTCCTTAGGGTTGAGAGGTCCCTCATTAGTTCAGCAAAAGGAAATGTAAGTCCTGCCCTGGGGAACAAGCCCAGACACCAGCAAAGTCTGAATGATCTCCAGAGGTGCTGACATTGTCTGTGATTATTGCAAAGCTGTAGTAATGATGCTGGTGAAGCTACAACTGTGATCCTACACATGTCATTTTATGATGACATTCAGGCAACACCCAGCATGGAAAAAAATCATCCTTGCACTTCAGGTCAGGATTTAGTTCAAGAGCTCGCTGAAATAAATGGTACAGAGCAAGAAGTGTGGCAACCAGGGTATTGCTGCTGCTGCAACTCATGCCTGGAGTGGATTTCCACCTGCCCAGATTCCACATGCATGTGGCACTTGAGGTGGGGTGATGAGCATCAGATTTTGGGGCAACTGAAAGGAGATAAATTCTATTGAAGGGATAACTCAGGATTGGCTCAGTTGAGACACAGCAGGGGCCTAGAAATGCAATTTCTGAAGGAGGACTGCAGGACTACAGAGGATCAGCTGCCCCAGCAGATTGTGAAGAGTTTCCACTATGGCAAAACAGATTACTGCTAATCTAAACTAAATCTCCTTCTTTTACACCTGACCAGGGATCATTTTGTGCCTCTGTGGATGACATTAAATAAATCAGGGCTGTAAAGAGAAATCAAATGTTTTGTCTGTACCCTTCATTTGCTCAAACACCTTTGGATGACAACTGATGAGAAGGTGAGTTTGTCTCAGGACACTGGACAAACAGACTCATCTTGGAAGATGGCATACAAATTATTCAGAGGTTCTGACATACCTTTCTGGAGGAAAGGGACACACAAGAGAGCTGAGTAGAGAAGCAAATCCCTTAAAATGAGTGTCTTCAGGCTTAATAAATTTATCACAACTTAACAACAAGGAAAACAATTTGAAAACAGCTTGCTTATAGCCTGTGAATTCCTCCTCAGGGAGAAAATCCAGGGCTGTGAAGACTAATTTAATCCTGTTGAATAACAAGAACTGAAGACTGGAAATCAAAGGCAGAAAAATTCAAATAGAAATGAAGCCTAAGGGGAAAGGAAAATGCAGAAGTTCTCATTGTTCCCTTGTCAAAGCCACAGGTGTCCTGTGGGCAGGTAAGGGGAGCATGGATTGAGGAGAAAGGCACCTGGCCAACAATTCAGTGTTGCCCTGGGGCACAAGTGCCAGGGCTGGAAATGTATCAAGCAGGTCACCTCCCTCACCTGGGAGATTGACATCGCTTTGTCACTGCTTCCACACATGAAGACCAACCTCCCCTTCCTCTGGAGACAGTCACTCAGTGCCCTGGAACACCCAAATTGGGGTGGGGAGGCCTGAGAGCACAAGGGGACAGCGGTTATCACTGTGGGAAGGCTCTTGGCCAGCAGTGGAGCAGGACACAGAGATGCCAGGAAGCTGCCCACCACGCACAGGGCAGTGCCCTGCTGCAGCTCAGCCCTCCCCACCTCTGAGCTGAGCTGAGGACCTGCTTCTGCCCCTCCATGTCTGACCCACACCCTGCCCCATGGGTCCAGCACGGTTCTTCCCTGTGTCTGACCCTCTGGTGCCACTGTGCCATGAATGTGAAGTGGGGCACAGCCCTCCTCACCCCATTCCATGGCGTTGGTTCTTTCAGAAACCAAAAGCCTTGCCCAGAGAGCAAGGACCTCTGTCATTAAAAAATTTGCATTTATACTGCTTGCAGGTAGCTGACTTACTGGCTGGGCTGGGTGAGCTGGATATTTGGTAGGTCCTGCAGGAACCTTGGGCAGTATGGGTGCTTTGACTGTGCAACCCTTCATTAATTAGGAATGTTTCTGTACTGTGTTTTTACACATGGATCTACTCTCATATGCATCTGGCAAATAGTTTACTCCCGAGAATGTGAAGTAACTTTTGGCTTCAAGACTGGAAGCATGAGTGTCTGTTGTTTAACTCTTTGCTACCACTGGGGATGCCAGATGAGCCTCTGAAAGGCAAGGAATATTCCCCCTTTGCTCTAGCAATAGCTGCAGAGATCAGGTTCTGGAACCCGTGGCTTACTTGGTACTATTGGAAAGGCTTTTGCATTGTAATTAATTTCAGAGCTTAACAAATCACTTCAATGCAAGTCTTTTGCTATTTTAAAGTAGGGAGGACAGGATCCTGGACAAACCATAGACATGTTTGGCTGCATTTTACTGGCGATGTAGCAGTCATATCTATGTTAAATTTTAATTTTTTTTTCAGTAATTTTTTTTTTATTTCTGCAGTCTTTGTTTCTGTTAACTTTGGCTGAAAGACCAGTATCTTAGTGTCACCTAAAAATGCTTAATTACACTTTCATGTGTTGAAATCAAATTCTTGACATGAAGTTGGATCGGTATTTATTAGTATAAATCCCATGATCTCAATCTCCCAGCTCAGGTAGTTTCTCTGTTGCAGACAAGGATAAAGTTTAACCAGGTAATCTGCACAGGAATTTTTTTTGGCAGCAGAAAGAATATCACAAATCCTCGCATGTTTGAGATCCCATATGTCCATGTATTCAGAGAGACAGCTGTATAATTTTCCTGTGTGTGAGGAGATTAGAGCAAAAGAGATGAAATGCTGATGAGCAGATGGTTTGGATGTTAGTTTTATGTTACCCTCAGAGTCTTTAAGGCAATGCTTAAAGAGAACCTGAACATGAGATGGTTTCAGTGGAGCTGATTTGTAATATAAATAAAGGCAATTAATCTTTTTTGTTATCATTCACATTAGGCACAGAATAAAACCAGTGATTTGATTTTGAAGTATGACCTTTTAGAGTAATAAATGTTCCTGTTTCCAATGCTCACTGCAATGCTCACATCATCTGCTTTAAGTAACTGAGTAGGGCCTTTTTTCTGTTCTTCTGTTTCCAAAAAGTAATAACTCACTAAAACTGTGTTGTCACCAAATACCTGCCTGGAATATAAAACAGAAATTATGTGAAAAGGAGAATAATTCATTTTTTTCATCACAAGACCAGACATCAGATGTCCTATCTGTCAGTGATTGTTTCCTTTATCCTTGTGAACATTCATGCTGTGAGAGAGGTTGCAGAGGAGACTCTAGAAAATGGATGAGAGCAGAACAGAGATCTTCAAATTCTTGGTCCCACCCAAAGAAATTTGGGTGAAGAGACAGAAGGGATTTTGTGCAAACCAACCTCCAACTCTGTTTCTCCAGTTTCATCTTTCTCAACAGTGCCCTAAAGGCATAAAGTCATTCCATCCTGATCTGGTGGTACCCTCTTTAAACTTTGATGTGTGATGAAGTGCCAGGCTATGGAAAGACATGCCCCCTTAATTTTCTGTGTGGGCAACATCCTTTCCTTTCTTTACCTCCTTCCATGCTCTAATACTGGTTTATGGTCCCATCACAGATTAGAAAAGCATGCTGCAGCCCATCAGGGCTCTGATGGTATACTCTGAGGCATTCAGCCTTGCTAGAGTGGCAGCTGAAAGCATCTGCTGCATTGCTAAGGTTACATGGGACTTTACTCTCAAATGGGACAAGATGATGAAGGTTAAAACCCAGCAAGCTTCACTTCTGCTAACACAACATTTGACTTGACATCAACACTATTACAAGGTTCCTATTCCAAAGTTCTTATAGTGATGCCACATCCTTACCATTACAGTCTAATATTTTGGGGATTAATCTTCTGAATCAGCATCCTGTCTGAGGATCATCACTACCAAAAGTGTCCATAAGCCCTCGTTCCTCTTTCTCCATATAGGGAGCAGGAGGAAGGGCAGTGAGGGAGCTTTCCTGCTCACCAGCTTTAGCATGGAGATATAGCTTTTCTCCTCTTTTGTGCACTCCCCACCACACTGCCTTGTCCTTGCCTGACCTCTCTGGCCAGTGTCTGGTTGGCCTTCCCAACCTTTTTGTGCTGTACAAACAGCTTCCCTCGGGGGAATCTCCATCCCTTCAGTGGGGGAATGGCAGTGATGCAGCTTGGCCTTCAGGCAACACACAAGAATTTTTGCTGTGGATGAGAAAAGACCTCTGAAAGCAGGACAGTGAGGTGTCCTATCCTAACCCACCTGGTTTTCCTGAGCAGGCTGGGGTGATGGATTGCTCCCCTGTTAGTCATTGTCCACTCCCTGGGATAGAAAGTGATGAAGATGGAGGTTTTGCATTTCTAGCATCTGTGCAAATTTTACAAAATTGTGGCATGACTCCTAGACATTATCCAAATCCAGGATATGAGTGTGAGCCAAAGCTGGAGTCATCACCTGCAGCTTGACACTAGAGTTGTTATTAAAAATAAGTACATGGTTCAAAAGCTGATCTCTGTAATAAATTGCTTCCTACTTTTCAGGCATGTGAAACTGCTAGCTAGTAATTGGACTCAGTATGAAAAAAAAGCCAGGATTGTGTCTTAATTTTACTAAATCTTTAGCCATCACTCCCCCTTTGTTGTGGTTGTTATTTTGCCACTTGTTCATCAAGTTTTTACCTTGGTAGTGATCCAAGTGTGAAAGCTGTGTATCCACAACTTAGAAGAAGAGACCATAACCATAAAAATTTAGGTTGAAAGCTGTTAAGCCTCTTAGCTATTTGTGTTCCATATAGTGTGAGCTCTTCTGCTCTGCAGGTTTTGTAAATTGCTGCACATGGAAGTGCACCATGATGCATGGGAGGTGCCCTGTGACTTATGCTCCTTGTGCTCATCCTCTTGGAGGTGACACTAGGCTCCTCTGGCAGCACAGCAGGAAGGATGCCATGTACCAGTCCTGGGGCAGCCCAGAGGCAGGTGGCAGTGCATCATGCCAAGCACACGTGCCCAGCTCCCTGTGAAGCAGGGGATCTGCACAGGGCTTCAGATCCTGGAGCTCAAGGAGGGCTGGAGCATTGCTCCATACTCTGTAGGGAGTGGGGCTGCCCCAGCCCCCTAGGGTCCTGGGGATGGAGCTGGGCACTACAAGGAAGGGAAGGGCAGAGCTCACAGGCCAAGCAGCTCCTCATGGCTGCAGCTTTTATTTGGGTCAAAGGTGCCTGTCTGCTCCTTGGTCGCACATGTGAAATGGTCACCCTGTGCTGGAGGCAGTGGGCGAGGCAGGAACAGAACTAGTGAGCACAAATGCAGCCTCAGGAGACCTAGGGAAGAGGGCACTGGTGCTCATCCTGTGGTTCACACGGATTCCTTGGGATCCTTGGGAACTGGATGCTGTGGTTTTACTCGCCTTGGGGCACCCACGTTTTTTCTGTGTGTGCACAAGTAGCAAGGTGAATAACTACAAAAGGGAAAACAGGACTGTGCAGAATATGAGGTTTCAGGGCAGTGTGTTCCTAATCCAAGTGCATGAGAAGCTCCATGAATACAGTGTAGTGCTGTTTCTTCTTTTTGCTGACCAAGAAAACAACAACAACAACAAAAAAGTATACAGTTTTTACATTATTTTATTCACATTGGAGCACTTCTGACACAGGAATTTTCTATTGTTCATTGAATGATGATGCCAGATTTAAAAACCAATCCCACCTCTGTGTCTAGAAGGACCATGTTACCTTAGACTAGTTGTGACCCACACAGACACATTTAGGAACCTCCCAGAAAATCTGAGAAGTGGGTGCTGTAAATACTTAAGATTTTAACAGTTTTGTGGACTTTTCTGGGGCTGGACTTGATAGTAAAGCACCAGGTAACAAATACTTGCAGAACTGAGAACACTATCTCCACTATATATTTTTAGAAGGATGAAAACCCTCACTTATTTTGGAAAAGAAAAAAAAAAAAAAACCAAGTTATTTAAATAATCTGAAAACAGCTTTGCTTAGGGCAGCCAAAGCAAAGAGAGTTTTAGATTTTTTGGGGCTAAGTTTTACAAGAAAGTTTGCTCTGGTATTCTTACTGAAGCCATTATCAAAATAAAAAAAGAAGAACCTCCTTTGCTTCAGAAAAACAGAGACAGACCTTGTTTAGTAGCTTGCTGAGATTACAGTCCTTTCAGCATAGGTGTTCTTGGAGCTTTTGGACTAAATCCAGCATAACTGGATATTTCACCCCAACTTACAATTCAAAGTGAAAGCTCAGTGTTGGGATGGGTGTGAGCAGGAGCAAAGCTGGGGGACCAAAGCCTGGCTTACAGAAACATAGTCATGATTAGCTGTTCAAGGAACTGTTCTGCAGCTGTCAAATAAATTCCTGCACTTGCTAAACACTGTCTGTCAGTGCTATTCCTTGGGTTAAATTTCACTCCTGGTGCAATTGTAGTCCTGTCAGGGGAGTGACTGAAGTGGCTAATTTGGCCTCTTTTATTTCTTCCTGCTTCTCCTCTCAGTTTGCACTTAGGCTTTTCTAACACATCTTTTTTTGCTGCCTCCCTCTGGCATACATTTGCTACTCAGGAAACCACAGGCCAGTTGTTATGAGAAGAATTTTCCTGTCACCCACGAGTGCTGTACAAAGTATGTTTACACAGCATTTTGGAATTTATGCGGCGGTTTGGGAAATGTGTAGGCTTCCAGAAGATCGTTCTTATGACCACATATATGGTGCCATGAATGTATTTTAGGTGCAAGACATGTAACAGATACAGTTTAGTTACTGCTATTCTTAACTGCTATTCTGGACTGGCAAGACATGAATGTGAGATGCCCAGTGATCTCTTTGCAGCTCCTGGATGATGTATGCAGTGGCACTGGTCATCTGGGCAGGGCTTGGTGGGTCAAGCCTTTAATTTGATGACATTCACTCTTCCCACCACTCTGCTGTAAACCAAATGGTGGATGCTCACTATTTCAGGTGTATCAGTCCTGTAAGGGCTGCTGCAGGGCTGGAAAGGGCAGGACTGTGCTGCTGTGACTGACGAGATGCCAGCGCTATGGGAGCATGGCTCAGCATCCTGACTCATTAAAAAGCATTGTCCATCCAGCATGCTCACCAGCTTGTTCAAATATACTTCATTTTTGCTGTATGCTGCCAGAGAAGTAATCCCTTGTTAACTGGAAAATGTTTTATTGCTGCTTATTTCTGCCTCTGTTTTCTCCTAATGGGCAGCATACCAGGGAAGCACAGTGTGCCAGGAGGGAACAAGTCTCAGAAAGGGACATTTTGAGATGGGTGCTTTTGTACTTGCTGGGCACTTACACCTGCCTTTTTCCTTATGGACTTCAGTGTAGGCACACACAGCTCAAAATAGCCAGGCCATTAGGAACAAAGGCATTGGCTGGGGTTTTTTTAAAAACTTGCTTTCTTTAGTTTTTAACAATATACACAGTTCCTAAATCCAACTTGACTGAAAAAACCACGGAGCTTTACATCTATTTTACCTAGTTTTTAACCTGCCTCTCTGCCATTATCCATGAGAAAACAATTTATTTGTTTTAAAAACAAAATAACTTCTGTAGGAGCTGCTGCCTGACAGAAAGCCAGGAGGCCTGGGAGATTCATAATCTAAAGCATTATTTTTGCTGTTAGTCTTTTATAGCAGGGCACTGCATAGTCAAACCAATCACTTTAGAACATATGTCACCATTATTAAGTCCATTTGTTGATGCTAAGGGTTTCCCTAATTTACCTGCTTGAATATTTCTGCATAATTTTTTGCAAGTCTTCTCTAGCCATTTGTTCAGATCATCTTTCAAAGGAGCAGCAAAGGGTTTGGCACTCAGATACCAGACCTCTGTAAGAGATTACATGGTTGTTAGAAGTTTAATTTTAACTGATATCCTACTTTTCCTATATATGTCTGTGAGAAAAAAAAACAACACAAAACTGTCTGAAAAGGCACAACACTGATGCCATTTGGAACAAGGTACATTGCCCTCTTCCTAACTGTGACTCAGACATTAGATCTGTACAAAAAAAAATCTACTGCTATTTTTTTCCTCTTTTTTTAAAATTTCTTCGGTGATATAAAAACCCAAGCCATTGAAAATGGCTTTTCTGTAGGAGCAGAAAAATTTCCCCTAAGGGTGAAAAGAGAAACAGATGAGTTAAGAAAAAAGCAAGGACTCCCTGACCCGGTATTTTCCGTAGTATACTTCAGCAGGAATTAAAATGAATGCTAGCAGATGGGGAATGGAAAAGTTTGCTGCTGCTAACACTGAGGTGGTACTGCTCTATGTAACTGTAAAAGCAAGGACTGTTTCCATTTCACTCTGCACGTTTGTTTTGCTTGCATTTTCCAGACTCATCTCCCAGGCATCTGCACGTGCTTGGCCACTGATACATGAAAAAAGCTAGGAAAGAAGCTTTCTCTGCCCATCTCCCTCTCCCTTTGGTATGTGTCCATTGCAGCAAACACTGCTGTACTTCTGTATGACTAAGAACAACTCTCAGTACTTGAAAAATAAACAAAAATGTCCTTCTAGGCTGGTGTTCACAAGCCTCTGTTCAACAAAATATTTATATACTTGCTTAAATTTGTCAGTTGAGCACTGAAGCATGTTTAATGATATCCACATGCTCAGTTCCATTAGGTTTAATGGTCATTAAGCCCACACTGAGAATTAGATGCATGCTGACGGATGTTCAGAAGTGTTGGCTTGCCTACAGTCTCGTGACTCTGTGAGCTGGGTCCCACTTGCTGGGCAGTTGTTCTTCTGTCAGCAGCAGTGATTCAGAGTCATGACTGTTAACTTGAAAGGACTGATGGTCATTTCCATCTAGCAGAGTGAGCAGAGTGGAATGGATGAGTACTTTCTTTCTGAGACCTGTATTTGGTGGCTGAATGGCTGGGAGGAGTCCTTACTTTTGCTTAAAGAGAAAACGGAGGCAAAGGCATTGCTGGGAAGCTCTTGCCATCTTTCCCA
The DNA here is from genome assembly GCA_013400855.1 of Buphagus erythrorhynchus. Lineage (NCBI taxonomy): Eukaryota > Metazoa > Chordata > Aves > Passeriformes > Sturnidae > Buphagus > Buphagus erythrorhynchus. The sequence continues at coordinate 33,694 of VZTT01027889.1, read as the reverse complement.
AGAACATTTCATTCTTGAGAGGATCTGCTGTTCACTGCAAACCTCTCCAGCCCAAAGCCAGGCTGAGAAATATTTCAGGGTATCAGAATACATTATCTCAAGCAGGAGTGATTTTGTGTTTGGAGGAAGTTAGAAAGCACCCAAAGCACAGGAAGGGAGTGCATCCAGCCATGTCAGTGCACTCCTCTTCCCTGGGACAGGATAGCAGCCCTCCTGGAGCACTGATGGACCTACCTATAGAGGCAATGGAGTTTTGCCATTCTTCAGTAGCTGAGGATACGGCCTGAGAGGAAATGGAGGAATGCACATGACAAAGGAGGCAGGAAAGGAGGGGGGACATTTCTGGTACAAGAGGAGCCTTAACTTTACCAAGTTTTCAATTAAAAAAAGAGAAGAGTGGAAAATAGAGAGATGAGGGGAAATTGCCCACTGATTACCAATACAGATGGAGAGCCAAAGAAAACAGACTTTACAAGAGGGTTATGAAGAGGTTACCATGAAGTTTCTCTTCACCTTTTGACTCAAATCATGAGTCACTCCAAGATAAGACTGAGCAGAGAATTGTCATATGGGAAACTAAGCAAAGGCAGCTCTTCTAAGTAAATAAATGCTCTGCCCAAGAGGAATTACAGACATGTAAGTTGATTTCTCTTTCTCTCATGTCCTTTAGTTTTGTGTTTCTGGGCACTGCTTGAGGCACTTGAAGTGCTAGAAAAGTTAATTGTCTGTACAATCATCCCTCCTCTGCTTGGGCTCCATCAAGCAGCAAGCAACTTTATAGGAAGAATCCCATGAACTTCTGGGGAGTTTCTAACAGACCAACTGAAATCCTTGACAGTCTTCTCTTGATGTCTGTGGTAGGATCCATCCCATGTTCTGCTGCTGATTCTGGGTGGGTGTGCTGCCTGTCACTAGGCAAGCCTCTGAACTAATGACAGCCTGTGCTCATATTTGGGTTTGCAGAAGTCAAGCCCAGAGTCACGGAAGGCAGAGCAGAGCAGAGATATGACTGGCTGCTCTCCACCTCCCACAGGTGGGTTTTGCAGACAGCTATTCTGGTAGCAAAACTAAGCCAATTTTTAGTTACTGTGCGGTATATCTGGATAACGACATTGTGACCTGCCATGAATCCATGATTGGATGCTCCACTGCACACAGTGGCACTTGGTACAAAGGCAGTGAAAATGTCTTGAGCTTGTCCAGACATGCATTTGGATAGGGCCTTGTCTGATTCTTTGGCCCTTGACACATAAGATAGGATTGCTCTCTTTTGATACTGAAGAAACCCCTCCCATGAGATCACATTCCTCTCTCTCTAAAAAAAGTAATTTGTCTGCTCACCAAGGGCCCAGTACTTGAGCAGTTGTCACTGAGCTTGTCCCAACAGTGTCAGAGTAGGGTGGGGGGGATGTGCAGAGCTGAGTGCTGTGAAGCCAAGCCATGAGGAGATGGTGAGGTTTGCTACACAGATGTATTTTTGGAACACCACTTCTTTATAAAGGATCAGTGATAATGGACCAGAACTGGAGAACCAACAAGTAATTTAAGCAGATGGTGTTATCCCATACTCTCAGTAATTTCTCTGACATGGTGCTTCAGCAGTGCCGAATTGCTGAGGAATGGGTGTCATACAATGATAAGAAATGATCTGGTTTTATTTTTACTTATGCTCTTTCTTCATACAAGGAGTTTAGTTTTATTTGCTCTGACACCGTCATTGGATAAATTTCAGTTCAATGAGTTTTGTTTGGATTGGAAGAGAAACTTCTACATTTTCTCCCATCAAAATTGGCATTCACCTCAGAGGGAGGGACTGTATGAATAAAAGCCTACCAGTGCAAATCTCCCTCTCCCACCACCTCTCCCCTTCAGCTCAACCCCTTGCAGGTAACTCACTGCCTTCCTTCCTGACACTTGACAGCCATCACATGGTACAGTTCATGTGTTACTGACTGCCACCACACCACTGAATTCGCCTGTGCATTTAACTCAGCTCTTCTCTTCTGCATTATCTACTTGGACAGTATCCTCTGTGGGATAAGTGACTGGAACAGGGCAGCTTTCTTCCTTGGCAGTACTTTGATAAATAAAAAATAATTGCAATAATAGTAATAAAACCAGTGCTAGTAACTATGGCAGCAGAAACAGAATAAGCAGGTTAGCAATTTTACTCTTTAGTGAATACATTTGCTTGGAAAATTAAATCAGATGAGTCCCTTATGAACAGCCAATCCACTTAAAAATTATATGCACAGGACTAAGGTACTTGACTGTTGTGTCATGGTCACAGTCCTGTAGGTGCTCTTGGAGCATGGCAGACAGAGTGAGATATCTTTGTATAGTTCCAGGAGAAAAATGTTTAGTGTGTCATCCCCTTGGAATTCCTGCAGATATGCACAGGGTAAGTACAACTGCTGAGCCTGTGCAGAGAGGCCTGTTGATCTGCCATAGAGTCACCTTGCACTGACAGCTGGTCACAGAGCTGGACCTGGATGAGGTGCCATGAATAACCCAGGATGCCTTTGTGCACTGAGATGCCAGAACTCCCTCAGAATCCAGGGCGTGGCACTTTAATAGGATTTAACTGACAGGTGAGAACCTGTGTTTTCAAAATTATTTTGCTGATCTAAAACCAAATGGCAGATAAGCTTTCAAAANTCTACCAGCAGATGTTTAATTTATTGCACTGAACTGCTGGAGCATCGTATTTGAGGCTGCTTCTTTAACTGATATGTGAAAGTTAAGAAGAACCCAACCAAAACACCACAAGCCCAAAGGAAACAGACCTTGTTTTGCTGTCAACAGCCTGACAGAGAATGAGGCCCCATTTTCCCTACAAGCTATCAAAGACTAACTTGATCAAGTCGTATGAGATAAACGGAGACGACTCGGTCATGCTGGGACAGGAAACACGCCTCCAGCAGCAGCAACAGAGTGTGTGTGTCTGTGGGTGTGCTTGCTAAGGAAAGGGCAAGGGTCCTGTTGTCTCAAGCTGCAGCTTTCTGCTCCAAAAGGCTTTTGTGAGCAAGTGTGAACACGCTGGGTCTTTGCTGCCCTGGCCACTGATTGTGGTGGGAAACCAGGACCTTCTCTAGAGACAGCAGCTCATGTACTGCAGGGGAAATAACCCTGTTTTGGGTTTTTAGTTACTTTTTGGAGTTATAAAGCTGAAAACGCCAGTCTGTTTGAAACTTTTGATTAAAACACTCAAGTGAGCCAGAGATGTTTTTCTCAAGTGATAGACATCCTTAGCAGGACCTCAAGAAGTAGGGTCCTGTCTGTTCTGAGTTCCTAACTGCTCTGGCTGAAGCAGGAGAGTATGTGATAGTTATCAGACTATTCTGGCATTACAGCTTTTCTCCAGCAAAAATTCCATCCTGGACTTAAGACAAGGTTGGTCAATGCTGACATGCTTCTGCAAAGCTGTTTGGTTTTCAATAAAACATAATTTTTGAACAAAGACGTTCTGAAAGGCATTTCCGTGGGTCAGGTGCTTTTGCAGTGTGTCCAAATGTGGATAATAGTAAGTGCTTTTCCAGCAATAAAGTATTCTGCATTTTTCAGTCAAATATCTGGGAAAAAAGCATTTAAAACTTGCAAACTATAAAGGAGAATCTGCTCCTGCAGTCAGATAAACCTACACTGAAGACCTGCTTTGAACATTTTAATAGCAGTTTTTATTTCTTGTCCAGATACTGGTTTGAGGGTGAAAATATTTTGCAAATATATTTTTGACAGAATAGCTCCTGAGGCACTGAGAGAAAGGCAAATAATATGGAGACAGAAGGTGTGACTTCATTCTGTTTGTGAAAGCATTTTGGCTTTTTCCCAGTCTGGAACAAAAACAGCTTTAGCCTCCCTCATAAGTCTGTCCCATAGCAGTGTCACTTCCTGCCTACTCAGATAGCAGTGTCAACCAGGTGGCTGGTTCTTTTAGCACTTTGGTGGATTCTTGTGAAATTGTGGAATGAGCTGTGAAAAGGAATAGCAACAGCCCATGCAAATCTCCTAGGTGCCCTCATCTTCCATGTTATATTCAATTCATCTCACCCTGGCTGTGATGCTTCTCTTTCCAGCCTGCCACAGGCATTTTAATTGATGATACCTTGCATTAACCAACATATAATCTGTAGACAGATCTGAATTTTAGGGTTTATTTTTTTCCTGTTTGAGAGGAAGTTGTCTACTTAGTCTTCATGCAAAGATTCAGAGAAAAAACACGCTTTTTGTGAATTTTATTATGGTAAAAATATGTTCATCATAAGCGGAAATGTCCCACATGTTATCTGTGCTTTGCAGCACATGCACTGCAATTCCAGGTAGCCAGAGCTTTCTTCTGGAATGAAATTAGGCAATGGTATAATTCATTTCATGCACCACATGTGCTTTCTTTCATTTCAAGGATTTCATTGTGCTTTGCAAATGTCAATTGCTTAAGGCACACAGCTCAAGTAGGTATAATTTATGGTTTTTCATGATATTTATTGCCAAGATCATTTAAGTGGAACCCAGGTGTTCTGGGATAGAAACCCTTCCTCCTCAGCAGGCAGCACTCCCTGCCCCTCAGGGAGAGAAAATTCTCTTCAAAGTGATTCCCAGGAATTCATTTCCTCAGCCTGTGATTAGGTTTTCTAGCTTTCCTCAGCTCTGAATCGTGGTCTTTTACATTTATGCAGCTGGGCATACATCTGAGTTCTGGGAGCATGGATGCACAGATTGACAATCCTGATAAGATTTCTTCTTATGTGTAGAACTATGACATGGGTATCTACTTCCCTGTTAACTCCACATCAAGTGGGACATTTTTCAGTCCTTTCTTTAGACTGAATGTGAGATGATAAAGAATAAATTTTCATGCCTGAAAGTGAATATTGCATCTGCATTTGACTTTGCAAAGTGTCTAGGCTACTTTAATTCTAACCTCCTCTTTTTGCCCATTCATGAGATTGGGAATTGAAAAAAAGATTTCTGAGGCTTTAAAAGTGACTGAATTGCATTTATTTTGCTCTGGTAAATTTTTTAATTCTTTTACAGAAGAAGGGTAACTAACTGTTTTAACACTGTAATTTTCCACATTACTAGTTTTAGTCATCCTTTAAAGAGAATACAAATCTGTTCCAAGCAGTGCCAGTGTAGTTAAGTCCCAGTTTATTAATTTATTACTATTATTATTATTATTACTGTATTATTGACAGCAATGTGCACCTTTTAACACTTGTCAAGATGAATATGAAACATCAAAAGTTAGGCTATATGTATGGCCATCTTTCACTTGCCATTTTAGTTTCCAGAATCTGGGAAAAATACCACTTTCCAGTATTTGACCTCTGTTATGTTAAATGGAGATGGGAAAACATCATCAGTGTTTTGAGTGATGTCTTAGAAAGAGACCAGGGATTCTGGAAAAATCAAAAGAAAATACGTATTGAATGGGTGTATATAAAAATATTTTCCTTAGTTTTATGGTTTAACTGATTTCCAGGTCTTCTGTCTTTAATAAATGGCTTCATTTCATTGCAATTCCCCCTATGAGATCATCTGCATTTGAATCAAAGTACTGAAAAATGTTTTGACCAACATGACTATTTTGAGATATTTACAGAGTACATTGACAGAGGCATGTTCTTAACTTGGGTTTTGGCACCACAACATGTTCATGGAGAGGAGTGAAGCAGAAAAGTTTCCACACCATTATTGGCAAGGGGAAGATAGAAGGGAAAAAGGGCTAGAGTATCTCCTCACAAATTAATAACTTCAGGCAGAGCTTTGGGACTTGACTGGCCCTGCCTTTTTGTGCTGGGATGTGACTTGGGATCTCTGGTCCCCAAAAGAAGGTGTCTGTAGCTGGACCATTGGCTGTGTACTGTTACGCTGGCTGTGTAGCATAAAGAAAAGTTGTCCCTGATGGCAGCCTTTGGGGAGAAAAAATAGAGAGGTTGGGCAACTTGTCTAAGACAGACTTAGGAAATCTTCAATAGGTTCAGAACTAGCTGACATCTGTAAAATAAGAGAGGGAGTGAGAACATCTGCAATGTGATGTGCTGGTCTTGCCTGTAGGAAAGGGTTCAGCCTCAGCAGATAAGGATTTGACATGAGCAGCCTTGTGGACTCCCTGTTCTGTTTGTGCTCTCTGACCCTGTACACTGTCTTCTGGACCTGGTCACCTTCCCTGTGCAGCCCAGCCTGACCCTGATGGGACCCTCTAGTGCCTTATCTTCCTGGTATGAAGTTACCTGCATCACAGACTGCTCAGGCTTGTTGATAACCATGTGGAAATAATCAGCTGCTTCAAGCAGCCTTCGGCACAGCAAGAGCTGCTGTTCAGTGCACAAACTAAAACAAACCAGCTTTCCTTGTGAGAAATGCTTAGAGCTCAGCCCTTATCAAACTAGGTTTAAGATGAGTGCAGCAAAGGGCAGAGTTATTTGTAGGTGATGAGAAATAGTGCTGTGACACCTTTTTCTCTCTGGCACAGAGCCAGTCAGAGAATAAAGTGGCTTCCAGCACTAATCAGGGGGCTGACAAACCTCTGCTCACACATCTCTTCCTCGCTGTGGGCCTGCTTGGAGCTGCAGCTGCTGGAGCACACC
>VZTT01027889.1:0-27069 GCA_013400855.1 Buphagus erythrorhynchus | reverse complement strand
TTCATTTACCATTCATGAGCAACCTGCAGACATCCCTTAGCACAGCTTTTCTGGTTTCAATTCAGGATAGAGACCTCGTCGTCTTCTTTACCAGGGCCTCATGAAGATTGTCCTGCCTCCCTTGTACAAGAGGGCAATCTGATTGCTGGAGAAAGAGCCACCAGTCCAGTTAGAAAATGCCAATGGGAACTGGTGCACCATATTAGAGGAGGGAGCCCCACATTTGTATTTAGAAAGGACAGGAGTAAATCTCAAGACCTAATGGGGTTTCACTAATAGGTGCCAAAGTCCAGACTCATTTACACAGTCTCTTAAATCAATAATTGTTTCCTGTGGGCAGAAAGTGTCATATGCAGGTCACCATTGCTTCATTGAGTTTCAAAGTCCTGTATAAGCTGGGCAAGCAGAAAAGAAATAATTTGCATGGCAATTTATGTTCAGACAATTCAGGGCTCTGGGGAAAAGTGCTGTGGGAAGATATCTGTCTTCTTGTATGTTGCTTTCTGTTGACACAGAGAACTAAAATTTAGGGCATTGTGTGCAATCACATGCTTGCCAAAGTTTGTTTTCCAGAAAGCAACAGATTTCAGTTTTGGTCCATCACTGAGGCACATCTCACTTCTCAGGTGTACTAGGAACAGTATATCCCATGTGGAGCTACATGAAGGAGAAAGGAGAGGCACAAGCAAGAGCTCCTTGGTGCTGTAGTTTTGGAGTGGAAGTGGCACATGGGGCCTCAGGGTCCTGAGGAGACACAGGCAAGGGAGAGGTACAATAATGAACCTGCCTCTGTCACCTCTGCAGGGAGGGCAGAGGTGTTTTAAGGAAGAGAGTGTTTAAAGCAATCTGGCACATGTTACACCCCAGAGCATGGGGAGGGAGGGTAAAAAGGTGGAGAAATCAGGAGACGGACAAGTGTCTTGTGGAGGCAGTGTCACCTCCAAAAGGGCCTGAGCTGGCAGGTCAGCAGGGTTATTAGGACTCCATCTCCCCAAGGGTGAGCTTTGATTCCATGCTGTTAAAGTCTTAGTATGGGCCAGCAACTAAAAAGCAGACCAGAAATGTACAGCTTTATTGACTCTTGTGAAAACATTTACGCAGACCAGTTTTCAGTCTTCCTTCTTGGAAACTTATTGGACCAGACCTCTTCAATTTAGACCACATCTCCATTCCTGAGGCATCCTGTGATGGGGTGTATCAGCTCTCTTGGTCTCATGAGACCAGGGGTTAGCTGTGCTTTGCTGCTTAAAGAGAGCCAAGCCCTATAGCTTGCTTTTTCCTTTCAGCTTGGTGCACGAAGAGCAGATACAGATGGGTTCTGACATATCAGTCCCAGCTGTTGTGCGTGATAGGCAGGAGAAAGAGGGGACCAGCAATCATTCTGCCAGCAAGGAGTTTCTACATAGGAAAATACTGCTTCTAGAGCACTAGGAATTGTAGTTTTTCCCACTACAATAAGAAAACTGAGTGTTTTTTTCTCTTGTGCAAAAGTGGGAAGGAGAGTGAGGAACACATTATGCCCGTATCCCGAAGCTGAGGGTTAAATTGTGATCCTCACAGTATTTCCACATGTACAGTCCTGTTGATAGGACAAAACACACGATTACTGCCACAACTATAAAGGTTGGATGACTGCACCCAACCCTCGGGTTGCATGCTGGATATTGCAGTATTGTCTTCATGGAGGAAGATGTATTTAAGTGTCCCAGCCCGGGTCATATGAAAGGCTTCCACAGTAAGGCAACATTTAAGAAGAGCAGAAATTAGTTCTACTAGTATGCTAAAGGAAAGAGGTTTTGGGAAACACTTGAAAAAAATGATCTTGTGTCATAGGAGTCCTCGGATACAACAAAGCCCAATAAAACAAAGGAGGACAGGTACAGCTGTTACTGAATAAATGGGGCTTCTGGTGAATGAAGAGTTTTCATTGCTATTGCTCATCAAGGAAACATTACACATGATTGTATAAAATGTTTTAATCAGAAAAGGTCAAATAGGCAGTGTGGCACTATATTAATTGCAGACAAAGCTGCTGAAACCTTTAGAGGTTCAGCTTGTGCATGGAAAACAGTTTAGAAGTTTTGCACTTTCATCTGTTTAATCAAGTATCTACTTGCTCTTTTGAGTATCTGTAAAAATGTAACAACACATTCCTCGCTGTTAAAAAAAAATTGACTTCATCTATCCCAGAAAGTTTACTTTGGGGATTCTTCAAATGATTTAGAACAAACTGAGTCTATTTCTTGACCAAGATGTTCAGTACTTAACTAGGAAAAGACATTAGGAATAACTTTGCAGCATAATGGACAGTGAAGCTTTGGAACATATTTCCCATGGAGCCCATAGAGTTTCCATCACTTCAGGTCCGTAGCAAGGGATTGGGCAAGTGCCAGTCAGCCATTAATTAGCTCTCCCTACCCCAAGATGTGGGAATGGAGTGGACAGTCATTCTGCTCTCCTTCCACAAGGGCAACACATGTTCCTCCAGAAACAAATAGGACAGAGGTTTCATGTGTTGTTCTCATCAATGATCTCATTGCTGAAAAGGTCCTGAATAAGCAAGAGGATTATTTTAATGAGTGTAAAACATAACTTTAAAGTAGCTGAGCTAAGTCAATAAGTATTCTTTAAAAGTTGCTAGAATTCATTCTGTGTGATGGGGTCCTCGGGGAAATTTTGCTCACATGCTTGATTAAGCATCATAGATTCTAAACAGGCTTTTGTGTGGGTTCAGTTGAAAATCATGAAGTATGGTGAGGTTAGAAGAGACTTGGGGCCGTATTTTATGAAATGAGCCTGAAGTTTATGTAAGTGGCCAACTAATCTGAGGGAGCAATTAATCAGGTTTTTCCTTTGCCTCTTTTCTATGTCCTTATGTGAGGGGAAAAAAGCTGATGTGATCCAGATGGATTGAGCATGCTGCTCACACTGCTCAGTCAAAAAAATCATCTTGCACACCATATCACATTCAGAAAAGCAGGAAAATGTATACAGGTCAACTATAATTGAATATTTTTTCTGAACCAAAAATATGCAGGGTAGGTAACTTTTCAGGTAAATATACTATTCAAATATTGGCTGTGATATCTAAAGAAGAAAGGTTTGTAATTCCCTATTATTTTAAAATACCTAATGTATTTAAAAATTACATTTTAAAATCATGTCTAGGTAGTTTATTTTATTTATCCTCTTATCTCTTCATCCCTCCAATCAAAATTGTACACAAGTCTCTGAAAGCCGCTACCCTAAAGAAATCTTTTTTTGCAGATTTCATATGGCCCCACATCTCAGATTTTATCTTGCTCTTACTTGGAGCTAGGTATTTTTTCCTATATCACCTCTAAGATGTGAGGGTTTTTTCTTAGTATTTATATTCTTTTTTTCCTAGTATTCCAGAAATCTTGATCTTGGGGGCAAGAAACCAGCTGTTGGCCTATTATTCATTTATACTATTTTAGCAATTTAATTTTAAAGTACCAACAGAATAATGTCATAACCTGTACTGAATTAATTGTTGTCTCTTTCAGAAGGGCTGGCTTAGACCATTGGATCTTCAAATGATGGAAAACGAAGCACCTCTATAGATTAGATCATAGTTATGGTATTTTCCATCAGCCAAGAAGGTAGTGCAGTTTATACAATATAAAAATAAAAATTAAACAATTTGTCCTTGTATTTGAATATCTGTCTCACAATGGATGAAACCATGAGAATATGGAATTCTCTAAGATTACCAGAAAGGGTGTATTTTTCCCCACTTGATGCCAAATAACATTACTGGATCTGAGCAGAGAGGTTTGTCTGCTCCTCTGGGAAGGTGGCCTGTCTGGCTCTGCTGGGGCAAAGACCACTTTGACCATCCAATCTCCTTTCAGAGAACAGCCCCCTGGAAATGAGGGGGGTTGACCTAAGATTGCAATTCTGTTCTGCCATTTTTGGTTTGGCATTCATTGAGGACACTGTCAAGAGCAGCTGCTCCAGACTTGACAAGACCCTTGGTAGACATGCTGAATGCATGTTTCTGGGGGATAGAAGATGTCTATCCAAATGCAACAGCTATTACTGAAATTAACAGCTTTTCCTTCTGTGTAGTTATACAGAACACGTGCCTGTACATCAGGTTTAGGAGTTTAATTCCTCCATTAGCACTGCATGGCTTAAAGATAAAAGGCTGAAGGAGACTTTTTATGTCTAGTGAAACAGCATGTGTGGCTTTTCATTAAGATGTGCCAGCAGAAGGCTGGCTAACTCATTGGCATAGTTTTATGATAAGGTTTGCATCCTTATAATGGCCAATTTATGATATGGATTTGCTAGAGCACTGTGATGTCTGGGAGAGTGATCACAACAGGTTGTAGGAGAATGAATTCATGGGAGTGCTCAAAGTTGAGCACTGAAAGGTATAGATCACTGAATATCCTGTCTGAGGCCTCTGGAGACAGGAGGAAACTGCAAAGCAGAGACATTTACTCCAAGAAGTGGCCTGGACAGTAGAGTTGAGCATCATCAGTTTGCAGAGCAATGAACACTTCAGAGTTCAAAAGCTGTGCAGTCCTGAGCAGCATCCAGATCCCCATAGGGATAAGGTGGGGCTGTCAGATCTTAAACATGTGCTTAACTTTAAGAATGTGAACAATCCCACTGACTATGTGGTTAGAGTGTACTCCAGTTTGCTGTGTGCTGCTGCTGAACAGGCAGACCTGAGGGCAGCAGTGCATCTCCACCACTGCTCCTCACTGGAGAGAGGCACTTCTGGCTGTGGCTGGGCTGGCACCAATACTGTGCACCAGTTGTTTCTCCCTGTCTGCACACACAGCAGTTTACAGGAGCACCACTGCAACAGCACAGTGGTTTAGTTTGAAAAGCAAGCCTGCTGGCAAGCTGACGAGGTAATCTCCCCTTTCTCTCCCATTTGTCTTTCAGCTGGAGGGAACCATGCCAGTCAGTATGTAGTAGATTATTCAGATCCTGGCAGGAACATTCAAAATGAAAAGGCAAGTGAATAGGGGTGGAAGGGGAAGGCTTTGATTCAAACATACTCTGTTCTTTTTATTGGGTGCCAAGAGCTCTTGTGATCTGAGTGAAATCTGTTATTACTCAAACCTGTACTCCAAGTCCTCCAGACCTTTCTCTACACCTGGCAATAGGATGGGTGGAAGTTCTATTACCTTACTTATGTACCTAAAATTAGCCATCTAAGCCCAGGTCAGTCCTCTCAAGTCTCCTGGGGAGAAAATCTTCAGGTGTGATTCTTCATGCCTTTAAGGCACCTGGATACCCATTCTTCCTCATTGGGTGTAGAAGAATGCTTGGGGGAAAAAAGGTTTGGGTGTTTAGTGTGTCAGACCGCTGTACTTTTATATGTCTGAAGTTAATAAAATATTTTCCTTACTAAATTGTGGTAAAAAAACATCAGTAGACATGCTGGATCAGACTCAGATTTCACCTACACAGATGGACTATTATGTGCCTGTGTCCAGTGTCAGTGGCTGGGAAGGACACAGAAACGGGGTGAGAGTTCAGAATACTTTCATTCCACTGTAATTCCTCACTTGGCACTTTATGTCAGCAGCATCCTCAATCTAATCTTTCATCAAGAAGTTAAAAATCAATAACCCCAAGACAGAAGCTGTTTGCCCCCAATTCTGCTTTCAAGTACTTGTTTCTGATATTAATTGAGAGGTCCATGAGTAGCTTTGCATGTACTCTGAAAGAAACTTACAATCCAGACAGTGCTAAACCACATGTTGCTTTTTGATTCATTTGGCTTTAAAGATTAATTAGGAAATTAAGATAAAAGTTGCATAGTTAAAATGAGAACAAACTGAAAAAAAAAGTATTAAAAAAGGGCATAGCCAGTAGTATTAAATTTACAAGGCTGTTTAAAAAGGTCAATTCGAGCCGTCATGTACACAGATGCATCTCTACTCAATAACATTAATTTAAAGAAGACTTGAATTTAATCCTGCATGATCCTGATCCCTGCATTTCCTTTCCACATCACCAAGCAGCTCCATATTCCACTGCTTATACACCGTGAACATTTACCACCTGTGCACTCCATCTTCACGCCGTGTGACTCCACACTGCTGCTTGAACCTTCCCCATATCTGCAGTAAGGGGATTTTATTTCCCCTACCCAGACTTTGTGCTAACACTTTGAGCAGGATCTCTGCTGCTCTCCCTTGCTCTCTGTGAGTGAGAGCTTCTCCAAGAGTTGGAGAAGGGAGTCAGCAAAGAAGGGAGGCAGCCAGCACCTCACTGATGGTTGATCTCATGCTGCTCTGTCTAAAGGGCAACTTGGCTGCAAGTTCTGTTAGTGTGACTTGTCAGCATCCAAGTGGTCCACATATAAGAATGAACATTATCTTCTTTTTATCCCAAGAGTCAGCACAGGACTGTTTAAGGGTTTTGCTTGCCAGAATTCCCCAGGTTTCGGTACATAACCAGACGTGGACTTTATTTTTACTTCATTTACTGAATATACTTGGAGTTTATCCCTTCATCTACATTTCTTTTCTTACATCTTGCCTCCTTTTTTTCCCTCATTAAGGTTCTGAAATCTGTTTTATATGGCAGGTCTAGAACCCACATTTCTTGTTGGATGACATTTCTTCAAGCTAAGTGAAGAAACAGTGTTACATTCAAGAGAATCACCTAAAGGTAGTTTATCCAGTATAGCAGAGCCTGTCAGCTGACACAGAAGTGGTTGTGTCAGGTTTGCTCACAGAACTGCTGGAGCAACACAAGCCAAGTCACCTTTTATCTGTTATAACTTCCCCTTTGTAAACTGAAGATGCTTATGTGTAACAAATGTACATTACATTTGCATTATAAACATAAATGTGCATTATAAACATTCAGACATCTGCTGGGAAAAACAATTGTACTGAAAATTACTATAATATGTTTGGGATTCCCAGTTTTCATATTATCTAGAAAACTGGAGTCTTCAAAGCAAGGACCTCTGTACAAAGATCTTATCCAGCTTTCAGAATTGAGTGTCTGGGAAACAGAAGTCAGGGATACCATGAACAGATAATTCCAATGTACTAATTCATTAGCCTCTGTTGAATGAAAATCAACGATCCCTTAATTTCACACAGATTTATTCATCTGGAGTTCTTCTCATCTTGTTTAAGTCTTTTTTTGCCAAGAATTATAGGGAAAAGACAGAAAATGTTACAAGGTCCAAAAAATTTATCCTGAAACAAAAACAAACTTTTCTTTCCCACATTCCTCATTCCCCCAGAAAATTCAGCTATCCATTACAAAATTAAGTAAACTATCTTTTTCTATTTTTGCTCCTGCAAAAATAAGAAGAACAGTGTGAGGGGTAAAGGAAGGGTAGAGGGTATCTACATGCAAAAGGAGGAGTGGACAAAGAAACTTAGGTCATATGTCTGGAAAGTGTTTTTCACTCTTCCAGGGAGATGTGTAAAAGAGGCCTTTCCAAGACCAAGAAGAGCAGGGTGTTCTCATCTGTGAAGGACCTTCTCCAGTGTGATGTTAGTGCAGAGCAGGGTTCTCTGTGTGTGGGCTGGACTGCCTTCCCACACCCCAAGTCCCCCAGCAGGATGTGCAGCCAGGCTCCCAGGCTCCCTGATGGGGCAGGGCATGGTGGCCCTAAGGGCAGTGTGACTTTTGGCACAGGCTCCACAAGTCTGCCTGAACCCTCTGTGCCTTCCTGGGGGGTCCTCATGCTCTGCCCCCCAACTCACTCTTCTCTGCAGTGAGTGGGACTAAAGTTACCTGTCTGGGACATAGGGACACTTAGACAAGAGCAGGTCCAAAGCCAACAGTCCCAAGCAAGCATGGAGCTTGGAACTGCTGGAGTGAAGCCTTCAGTGCATTCCAGGGAGGGTAGGGTCCACCTCACCAAAGAGCTGAACAAGCTGGCCAGGCTGCCTGCACACAGAGAGAAATGGGCACAGCTGAACTCCTCCGAAAACAGAGATGATTGGCTCTGGGAAAACACTCTGGACATCTAAGGCCAGGGGAAACAAACACAGGTCGAGAAGCCCAGCTTTTCCCATCTGTTTCCTAAAAACTGTAGCTTGATGAGTTTGCACACACTGATCCATGGTACACTGGATTCAGGCAATCTGTTTTTGACCAGCACAGACTCCAAGGAGAGGAAATGTGTTACAAAAAGCCCAGTCCAACATACTTTACTCATTCTTATTCTCAACCACTTCAGATTTTTATGCTATTATTTAAAATTCTAAGCATGGAGGAGCAGGAAACTGAGTGTCACTTCAAGTACATGAGATCACAAGAGCAACAGCAAAAGCCTCTGGAAACCTTACTGGTGTCTGAAACTAGATGCATGTTTCTCTGAAGTTAACAGGTTTGTCTATAAACAAGGTATCTTTGTTTACATACAACCTCTAAAAAATTATTATAAATCTATTTAAATAATACTTAATTTACTCTATGTAGCTAGGATCTCTCTGTTCTTCCCAGTTAGAAGCAGTGAGTTCCTCTCTTTGAGCTGCTTATAAACTCATCTCAAAGAATTAAGTCCCCTTCACAAGGCATCTGCCTTTGCTGCATGTGTATGTGCCACATGAACAGAATCATGAAATTCACTCAGAGATTGACCACTTTTCATAAAAACACACATTGTAAAAATAAACAGTAAATATTTGTCTTGCGGAAGAAGTTTACATTCTTATTTTTTCAAGTATAAATAAATTGGGTCGAAAGAGGCTATTACATTAACAACTGGCAAGCTGTTCTCTTAATCCCTCATGCTTCCATAACTACAGATCCCATGGAGCAAGGACAGACACAGGGTGCTAACAGCCTTTCCTCTCTCAGCTGGGATCTCCTGTGCAAATGTGCACGTGTGGATACAACCCTTGTGTGAAGCATATCTTATTTACAGAGCTTGCTCAGCCCCTTGAGCAAAGCCAAGGTCTGTACTGGGGCATAATGTGCATGTTCTACACCACACTCCTTTTCTCAATGGACTTGCATGGGATACCCACCCAAGTCAGGGGAAAAAACCTCCACTGACCTCAGCTCAGGTCAGAGCTCTACATTCTGCTGGGTGTGGTGATACATAACTTCCTGACTTTTCCCTCTCCAAATTGTTATCATTTTAATTTATTGTTGCATCTTACAAAAGCCATGTATCCAAACATGTTTGTGGCAGCAATGTTTTTATAATTACTGACCATAACATGTTAACATGGCAGAGGACTTAAACTGGCTTTTGAAGGACTTGGTCAAAAACCTCTTTTCCAGATTTTGTCTGTGTTACATCTTCACAGGTCTATTGCAGATCTTAATTCAGGAAGTGTTTGCTCCACTTGTGCTGTTTTGAAATATGTGGACAAACATTCCAGTGAGAATTCAAGCCAAACAGTAGAAATACTGCTCATGGTTTTCATTTTTCAGAGCTTTCACATTCACACCCAAAGGGTGTTGCAAGATGAACTGAAGTCCTTGAGGCTGACAACCTTCCTTAACTTAGGTCTTAAATCTTATATCTTATTGCATAGTTGAAGCAAGAAAAATCTAAAAATCTATAGTGCTGGTGGAGTCACATACCACTGCTAGTGATTATTTGCTCTGGAAAAGGAAGCCATGCCTAAGTTAGGCAGCTCACTTGAAAACTATAAACAGGGGTTTTCATATGCATGGCACATGTCTTTATTCTCTGAGAAGTTTCCAGCATCCTCAGGCAGAAAGCACAGCAACAACACTCCCTGAAAAACTGGCAGGAAGGAAACAAGTATTTTGCCAAATAAAAAGGGTGCATGTTATAACTAATAAATAAATAAGTGCATGTTATAACTAACAGAAAAAAATGTTTTGCAGTTTAGTCCGCTCTAAGTCAACGCACTTCAGCTCTTTTAGCTGATAAGTTATATATAATTAGGCTTTGTCTTCCATCACTGAGTATAATTATCTCATAGATAGTACATGGCTGTCTTATTTTCTAGTGAGATTAGCACCATCCTGTCAGTGAACAGAAATGACCCCTCCAAGTGCTGCTCAGTCCTCACATCTGCTAGCAAACACCTCCTACAGAATGCTATTCCAATGGCATTTGTTTGGGAAGTGCCTGCACAGAAACACTTCTGCCTGTCAAAGGGTTAGGATTTACTGCATTATTACAGCTCTGAATTTGCACAACAAATTGATACTTGGTGACCAGTATTTTCTTATCTTTTGAGGTTTTCACGAACAAAGATGCACAACGGATTTATTTAGATTGTGTATCACTTGATTTTTACATATAGAAACCACATAGACACCTCCATATACACTCTAAATTTCCCTTTTGTTCTGGCCTAAAACAGAGCAGTGAGCAATGTAAAGAAGTTCTCAGGCCAAGTTAGGAGCTCTGAACCACTGCCCACACATTGCAGGCTGTAAGGGTCCTGTGCTGTAGGGTGTTGAGCATGAGCTAGGAGGCTCATGCTGTCCCTCTGTCCTTCTGCCAGTCGCTGGCACCCGTGGCCATGGCACAGTAGGAGCCAGGGTTCGCAAACAGGGAGAAGAGCAGAGAAGGCGTGCAGGGTGCAAAGAGCCCTCGCCATTGTCCCCAAAACCCTATTCCCATCTGCCAGCAGATGGCACTCATTGGATGTTTGGCTTGTCCGCAGCCCTGGTGCGGTTCCAGAGCGCAGTGACAAAGGTGGGACACCCGCTGTCCTCCCGTGTGTCAAGGACCCTTTGTTACCTTTCACACCTGTATCTCACAGTAAGGGCTATGGTTTCGGCAGGGTCCATACTCCAAGGGAAACTAGAAAGGTGAGGAACTGATGGACAGAAGTGTCCTTTGGTGGCTGTGGCATGGGCTGCAGGAAGGCTGGGACAGCCACCTGCCTGTGCATCAGGAGCTGCCAGCCATGGCATGTCACCTCCAAGCTCTACACACCCATCCATCCCACAGCTGGAGTAGCCCTGGAAAAATGTCCATGGGGTGAGAGGTGGCCAGCGTGGCAGGTATCAGTGAAGGAAGGCTACCCCTCCCTAGAAAGGTCTGTACCAGCTCAGTGACTGCTGGGCTTGAACCAGCTGCACACACAGATGGCAAGAGATTTATCCTGCATCAAAGCACATCTTTTAGAAAAATACCCAATCTCTCCTTTAAGAATCTAGGTGATAAAAAATCTGCGCTATAGTTGCCTTCCTGCTTCAAAAAGTAGGGACTTCTTTATTTCAAGTATGAATTGGTCTGCTTCCAACTTCCATCCACTGCTCTTTATTACACCCCACCAGAAAGGCTGAATATGATGATCTCCCATCACAGGGATCACATCCAGCCTCCAGACTTCTGTGACTATCTACACTGTTCCTTCTTCCTTCTCTTAGCGATGCTTTGGATGCATGCAGAGCCTAGGGCATTGCACCACCATGGGCCACCTGCTGTCTGTCCCCATGGCAAAGTGCCCTGGCAGGGTCACCTGGATGCCCTTGTCTCCACTGGCCCTTCAATGTTGCTGTATGGAGAGGACTGCCCACTCACTCTTGGTTTCTCAAGCAGGGAACTTCTTGTTCAGTTTTCACAAGAAACATCCTGAGTGGAGGGACATCAATAAGAACATCTGATTCCCATGAAAAGAAAATTTTAAAACATAAACTGGAAAGTTTTCTGGACCTCTTCAAGGAAAACTGAAGAAATTGCACCTTTTATAAAACAAAGTACTGAAGACCTAAATCACCTCAACTCCTTTCCTACAGCAATTGCTTTACCAGAAGGCAATTTTTGCTATATGCAGCAGTTGGTTGGAGAAGGAGCAGATCATACAACTATCTGGGACAGCAAGCCCTGTATGATGTGTGCTAATCCTTGCCAATATTTTTAGGAGATACAGGAATCCTGGCATTTAGAAAGGTGCTGGTTAATTGTAGCTAGACCTGAAGCAACAGGAGTCTTGTGTCCATCCCTATAGTTTACATTTTGCTTCCCAAGTTGTTCCCCTTTTCCATCAGTTCATGCCACTGCTCCAAGTCATCAAGATCATTGTGAACTCTTACCCTGTCTTCCAGTATTTTGGAAAGTTGGCACCAGATTTAAATTTAATAAGCATGCTCTTTCTTTCATCTTTCTGGTCATTGAGGAAAGCAGTGAATACTGCTGTCCACAGGAGGGGTCTATTTCTGTACCCAGCTTCTAATGCAGTGTTCCACCACTGACAGCTACTCCTTGTATATGGCTTCCAAACCAGTTTTGCAATCGCTTGGTTCCTATTTCCCAAGCTGACTTAGAAGAATATCTTGCAAAATGCTTGGAGAAAACCTTACATAGCCATGATGTATTGCATCTGTGCTTCAACTCCTTCTCAAGACCTGCCATTCTGTCCTTGAAAGGATGAGGTTTCAAACCAAAGGATGGTTTGAAATTGTCTTTGAGATATCTGTATTAATTGCTCATGTACCCCATATAGGAGATAGAAAATCGCTTTGCTTCCATTTTCTTTACCAGATCCCTTCAAAATTCAGTAAGTTGACCCAAGTCATTGTGGTAATGCTTCAGAATTTTTTAATCTGGACAACCAGCTCTCTTGGTGGTCTGTGGATTCCATGCTGTCTATTCCCATCTGCTGCTTTGTTTGTCTGTTAATCACACCCACTTCCTTGCTGTGGGGCTCCCCAGCTGAGAGGCTACCAGCATATTCCATATACTGTGTGCTGGCAGGGAGCACAAGGGAATCACAGCTGAAGTGGCTTTTTACTGAAAGGGAAAACATCCATAGATGCTATGAGCAAGCTAGCACTCAGAGCAAGTACATGCAAACTGACTTCCTATTTCCCAATAAACCAATCCCTTTTTGTCCCACCCTTGAAGACTCTATGCAACTCTATGGACTCTATTTCATGCCATCCATCTGTGCATGGTTGAGAGAGTTTGTGCACAGGAACCAAGACAGTCCTCATAAATCATATTATTTGCTATGGAAATACTCAGTAGCCTCAGAGTTGTACAGACAGTTATAAAGGGAGCCTGTGAAGCTGACGCCTAAATAAATAGCCCTCTTAAATATTTCACTCAGTCAATTCCTTGGGATGGCTCAGGTTCAGCAGTGAGTAGTTTTACAGCCACTTCATAAGAGAGGAGGGAGGAAAACAGTAATTAAACTATCTCCTTTTGGCAGTGCAGCCTCTGTCACTCAAACTAACGAGGCTGTTTGGTGCCAGACAGGAAAGCACATGGGAGCACAGGCTCTGCAGCACTCCCCTGGCATGCCCTGTCTTCAGATACCTTTAAAGGACAGGCTGTACCTGAACTGAATTCAGCCTCACATCTCTCCTGCCGAGCCTGAGGAGGAAGCAGGTGCTGGGGCTCTGAAGGAGAGAAAAGTCCCTAACATGCATGCACACAAACATCCAGCTTTCTGGGAAAAAGCTCTGTGCAGTTAGTTTTGGCTGGACTCTCCAATCTCACAATTGTTTTATATCACTTAGAAGATTTTGAGGCTCAGTATTTTGTGTTTCTCTCAGAGAGCTGCCAGCATACTGAGAAATCTTGATCAGATTTCCAAGAGCTGATGTTTCACTGATACTCTTCTAGCCCCCTCATAGCCTGATTCCCTGTTAGCCACATCCCTGGCCAGCTCTGGGTTACAGCAGGATTTTGGTGGCTACACAAACCAGCAGATATGGACATGCTGGACTGGGATACCAGTAGAGGCAAACCACTGCATGGACAGCCACTGGGGCTCTCTGGGGGCACAGGGCACCACCACTTCAGTGTTTGGCTGAAGGGTGTTTGTGTCTGAGCTCTGTGGGGCCCATGCCCGGGACCACAGTCACCATCCATCACAGTAATGCTGACAGCACTCCCACAGGAATTTCCTCTTTGACTTTCCTTAGTTCACCAGTTCTGCCTGGAAGGCTTTTGTCTTTTGTCTTCACCCAGAAGTGAACATTGAGCTCAGGTCTGCTCTTCCCACTGGCATAAGTCAACACCATTTGCCAGCAGGGGCTCAGAGTGTTGTTTGCTTTCTGTTTGTGTTAGCAGCCAAGCCAGCTCCACTGGAACTTCAGCGAGGGAACTGAACCACCTTCTGCCACCTCTTCTCTTTCTTTCTCTGATCTGCAGCCAAGCCCCAATGCCCAGAAGACCTAGGTCAGATTAGTTTAGGAGATGATGGGAATTCAGAAATAATGTGTGTGGTGGTTTGCTCTTGTATGCTTGCCTCAAGGTTTTTGAGTCTTCAAGATGGTATTTTACCAGCCTGCATTGATCTGGATCACCTTTTAATGAAGATCCAGGCCAGAATTCCCTTACTCTCACAGAACAGTGTGTTGAAAAAAATTACATTGTATATTGCACTAAAGTAGTCACTGCTCCTGCTGCTTCATCTATCAATTTTCACTGTGGACTTGAGGGACACATTTGTGGATGGTTATTCACATTCTTCTAGTCAGCTGAGACCTCTGATATTTGTCATCATTGGCATGAATAAAGTTGGCCAAAAGGAAAACCTTTGTTCTGAGATCTGCACCCAGCAAACCTGCCTAATTCACTGCAACTGGCTCTCCTGCTAAAACAAACGACAAAGAGGACAAAGAGGTTTCCAACATTTTGTAGCATGTTTATCCAAAAAGCACCAACTAGGTTTCGTTTTATGAGACATTAACTTGTCTGTGATTAGTCCAACACCCTCTATCATTGCAACAGCCTGGTCAACACCCATGGATCCCAAATGACTCCTGTTTAAATCCACAGAGAGTAGGAATACTGGCTTTATTTCTTGGCTCCAGTCACAAATTGCATGGTTTTAGAGACATTTGAGTACCAATATTTGTTTTCAGTTTTGCTGTTGATGTTTTCCAAAGAGTGTATATACAGTTAAATTGCCATTAAATTTAATATTTTTCAAGTCTGTCTTGCTCATTACACAGTAAGATACAAGCTGAAACCATATCATCTATGAGAGGGTTGTGTGTCTTCTGGTATTGGGTAATGGAGCATGCTGAAGATACTTCTATGTTTCCAAAAAAAATAGCAAACCTAAGAGACAGTGTGTCTCATTTCCCTTATAGACTGATCCAGCATTCTCAAAAGCCTGGAAAATCACAAGAGTGAGCAACCACAATAGATAGTTTCATCAATGCCACTAATTTGAATCAGCCTATATGAGCCTTTGATAGCTCTCTTTTACAGGCAGGGAAATGAGAAGTGGCCTAAACTGTCGTGAGAGTGCATGGTTTGTCTCCCACCTGAGCCAAGCCTCTTGCATGAAAACAAGAGCAGGAAGAAGGGGGCACCCATTCATTTTGCCCCAGTCTGGCCACGCCTGGGGATTGCTTTTGGACTTTTCCAGTGAAGAATACCATGTGGTGGGATGAGCGTTCTGGTGGTGTTCTCACCTCTGTTCCATAGCCCAAATGCCTTTTTATTTCAGGACAGGTCTTTCCAAGGGCTTCTCATTTCATGGATGACCATGAATTTTGGCAACATCCATGAACAGCAGAGTCTTCTTCCCTCCTACTCCAAGGCTCTCGTTGCCAGCAATGTTTTTTTTATCTACAGTGATTTTGCAGCCAACCAGCATCCTGAAATCTACAGTGGATTATTTTTATTGCATGGCTACATGAGTTTTGTCCTTCACAACACAAAGCATCAACAGAAACTGGAGAAATGTACCAGGGGAAGTAGAGTCTCCCTGGCTGGGTAACAGCTACTGCTGGCAGAGCAAGTGGTGCAGCCTGCCAAGGAGTCCCAGCCAGGCTCCTGTTAGAGAGAAACTTCCATGGAAAGCACAAGGTAAGGATGTTCCTACTTAAACTGAACACCCACTTTGTGATCAGCTGTGAGTTGCCACAGTTTGGCAAACCTATGCAATATCATTAGCATTATCTGGACATGTTTCAATTTACTGCTCTTACTGATTTCCTTCTCAAGTTTTGAGAGACTTCACCAAGAACCTGTCAACCAGCACAGAAGGTCAAGAAAAGCAGCATGCTTTCCACACCCTTGAGAAAAGACAAAGTTGAACAAATTCATGCATAATTACCAATACATCAAGAAGGGGTGAGGTGTTGGAGCTTTTTAAAAGAAAATGCTGCAACCCAGATTAGCCAGTTCTTCATTTAGTTTCAATTAGAGCTGGAAACCAATTCAGACTAAACATTTTAATTGATTAATATAGTCCCTTCATGCCAGAAATTGCCTGTAAACAGACTATGACTTCTCCAGAAATATGTACTATTAGCTGAAAGTTTTCCACAAGTAAACATCTGTCTGTGACTGGCTCACAAATTGATCACCACAGCTATTTGTTCATATATCTGAGCTTCAATATTTGAGCTACCCAATTAATTAGCCAAAGTCACATGGCACTGCATGTCTCTTCAGCCAATGCTTGTTGAAAATATTGCACTTACATGATTAATCAGCACTGGCTTGCAGCAAATGCTGTCAAAAACAAAAGCTCACCCCACCAGTGACTGCAATATTAGGAAATATAATAAAATCATAATAGATTTAGCATTGACCAAAATCTTAGAAGAATTCTTCACTCAGCTTTGGTTTCAGCCTAATTTGCCACACTCTTAACCTACGTTCATAAAGAACTAAGGCTTCTGTAGTCATAGCAATATCAATATAGGTGTATACCTTTCCATATGTATCCCTAATATGCCTTGAATCCCCTAGTCAGTTTTTCTCAGATTTGACAAAGAGATGCAGACATAAATTTCATATTTCAGGGAAAGACATGACTGTACCAGAGCTGCTGAATTTATTAGTGCCACCAAAAAAGACAAGACTTCAGTATAGCCCTTTCCTTACTAGAAAGAGCCCAGAAACTCCAAATTTGAGCCTCAGCAATTTGAAGCAAATCAAGTTTCCCTGGCACCATTACCCACCAACGCACAGATATCTTCATTTGCAGCATACAAACTAGGTGCAAACTTGGACTTAATTTAGGAAAGGAAAATATGTTCTGTTTCTGATTTTTTGATTTTTTTTTTGATAATATCCCAGCCTTTACATATTCTTTTTCTAGTCAACTTCCTTTGCCAATGTCACATGTATCCTCTCATCTATGGGGTTTGAGCAATGCACCTTGAACAACCTTGTAATAAAAGCCTTTATGTAGAATGGAGACTTGTCTTTCTTGTCTTTTCAAGTGCTACAAGCAGAAGCTGAAGGAGCAGAGGTATGAAACCCCTGTGGTCTTGCAGTATGGGTGGGACAAAACTATGTTTCAGAAATAGTGTTTAAGTTTGAAGTAAAATGCTGAGTAATTATCATCTGAACATCTTTTCCATCCAGCATCTGCTTTAGTGGTTGGAAGTACAAGATAGCCTTTATTTTCAGCCAAAATAGGCTTGTTTTCAATCAGCATGATTGAAATACATGATTTTACAGTCTGTAGATAAGAAAGTGTATTCTTTTCCTACATGGGAGACTGAAACTAAAGGCTGGATAAAAGATGAAGGACTTTTCAAAATCCTTTTCTGGCTCTGACTTGTCTTGCATCAAAATGCAATGGAATACAGGAAGGAACTCTGTTAAACCCTGTTCAAGTATTTTTGAAAACCTCACCCACATTTTTATAGTGTTAGTTTATATTATTCCAGTTTGTCTAAAACTTAAAACAACTTCTTGGTAATTACACAAGTCTCAGGACGTCATGACCTATGAAATGAACTATTGAGCTGTCTTCATTGTTAAATATTGCCTTTAAAGATTTTTTAAATTTCATGTTGGAATCTGCTTTTCTAGTTTCCCAGCCTTCTCTAAGTATTACCACAGTTTTACCATGCTTATGGTGCTAATGAGGGATACACTTATTCAGACAGGACCCTTGGGTGGTTTATTGAACTTCTGGTACTGCTAATATTACAGACTGGCATTTCTCTGTTCTTCAAAGTCTATATTCTGAAAACAAGAGTTTAATTTGGTTTACAGGGGGCAGAACTGTGCCTCTTCCAACCTTTTAAAGTTACTAGAACAGGTAATGATATAAGTAGAGAAGAATTTGGCCCAGAAACTGTTTCAAGAAGGTACAATCATAGAATCATTAAGATTGGAGAAGACCTTAAGACATACAAGTCCAACCATCAGTCTAGCACCACCACTTATATTCACCATTAAACCATGTTCTTAAGTGCCATATCCACTCATTTTTGTACACTTCCAGGGACGGTGACTCCACCACTTCCCCGTTCCAATGCTTTAAAACCCTTTTTGCAGAAAGTTTTTCCTAATATACCCCCATGATGTGACTTGAGGCCATTTCCTCTTGTCCTGTCATGAGTTGCCTCAGTGAAGAGACTAACACACACCTTTCAGGTAGTTGTGGAGAGCAACAAGGTCTTCCCTGAGCCTCCTTTTCTCCAGGCTAAACAACCCCAGCTCCGTCAGCCACTTCTCCTAAGACTTGTGCATCAGACTTCTCCCCAGATTTGTTGTCCTGCTCTGGACTCACTCTCTGTTCTAGATCTCTGGATCCTTTTTCCAATCCCTCTTATAGATGGGCATCACATTTGCCAGCTTCCAGTCACCTGGGACATACCTGGTTGACCAGGACTGCTGACAAGTGATTGAAGATGGCTTAGTGAGCTCTTCTGCCATCTCTCAGTACTCTTGGGTGAATCCTATCCAGCCACATGGACTTGTGCTGGTCTAAGTTGCATAGCAGTTCACTGACCATTCCCCCCTGGATTGTAGAGGCTTCATTCTGCTCCCTGTCTGTCTTCCAGCTCAGGGGGCTGGCTACCTTGATGACAACAGGTCTTATTATTATATGCTGATGTTAGCACCTGAGAGCAAATGTATTGCAACACTTTCAGGACAATGGTTTAAAAAATCTCCTAGCATAAATTGAACCTCCAGCTTCTTCATGACTAAGTAATTATGAGTGAACATTAGTAAAATCACTGTTTGAAAGATTTAGCAATTTTATTTTGGAAGGGCTCCTCATTTTAGTATTCCTCTCAGAGAGACACTGGATCAGTTGCATCTGCATTGGAGAATGTATAAATCGAGAAAATCTTAGAGAACTCTGCAAAGACATGTCTCCAGAAGCCCCCAGTAGCAGAATTTGACACCTTCCCTAGAGACATCTTTTATGTTTTGATTCTGTTTTCTCTATGTCCCCTTCCAATTCTCTCTACACCCATGAGGGCATTAGCTTCTGAGTCATTTTGAAAAGTCTGGATTTCAGTTATTAAACGTTTCTGGTTTTTATCCTCTGAGAGCTTTGCCAAGGTGCTGGCAGCCTGAAAGCCAGTCATTCAACTCTACTGTTCAGCCTCAGCAAACAAGTGACAGAGTATTTCCAGCTATAAGCCTTTGGGAGTCCAAACTTCTCATGGCAGGGAGCCCACTGAGTTTAAGAAGGGTGCAAAAGCAGGGAAATTGTGAGGACCAAGACAGCTTTTTCTTGCATGGTATAAAAAGGGGCTGCAGATTGCTCATGTCTTGTTCTGTGCTGAATGGAAAAGCAGTCCCTTCCAGTCTGGAGTGTCCCCACGTGGTCAAGCCAAGGGGCATCTACAAATCTGCTAGTTTTTCTGTTCCCTTGGGCAGAAAGACATGCTCTCACTGCCCCATCCACATGCATTCAGTAGTTCCTGTCACAGGAGTCATCCCTGCACAGTTCTCCCAGCTCTTCCAGGAACCCCAGTGGGATAGGAAGGGAAAGTTACCTGAGGGACACCCTTACTGCTTGGAAAGAGAGGGCAGAGGCCAGTGGCCCAGCCCCAGCCCTGCTGCTCCTCACCTTCCTTCTTAACGTGGGGGCCAGGAGCATGCTGAGCCTTCCCTGTGATCAGGATGTACAGAGCAGTGAATTTTGTGGTGAGCTGGATAAGTGTGATGTGCTGGGGTGACTCAGAGAGCATGTCATCTGTGGCATGAAAAATTGTGTTTGCTGAGACACACTGTCCAAGACAGCATCCTTCTGGAGAGAACTCACCAGTTGGGAAGGACACTCGCAGTACTCTTGGGATGCCACACAAGAATGTGTTAAGATCCTCTCTGATGTTCATTTAAGTTGTGGCTTTCTGTTGAAGTAATGAAGAGTCATGCTCTGGGTTTTATTAATTTTCTGGTGCAGGATACATCCACATGCATCATTCTATCCTGTCCTGCTCTTTTGGCAGGTGCTTCACAACCATCTGTTGTCTTAGACCTAGAGGACCCAGACCCCTTCATCAAAGGACAGCAGTGGGAAGCAGACAATCATATGCTCTTTTCATGGCTCAGACATCAGCATGATGTCCATCACACCATGGTTGTTAACAAAACAATTAATAAAGGTTGAAAGAGAATGATGGGATATAAAAGCATCAGCATGACCTTGTTAAGAACTGGCTGCCTCAGACCAATCTAGATTCTTCCTCTGAAGGGATAAGCCATCTGGAGAATAATGGGGAAAGAAGCAAAATTTTCTTGCTTTGAGTTTTTTGCATTTTCCACCCTGATTTCTTTTTGTGAAAAAAAGTGAAATAGTCTCTGTTGAACCACCATGCATGCCCAGTTTTAGAACCATGTGCAAGGAGCAGTCAGTGTGTCATCCTGTCCAACAAAACAGATATCTTCCAAAAGGAAATCCTAAGGCCTGATCTATATATTTTTCTATTTTCTATTTGGATCTTGGCATAGAGAGAACTCCTATGAAATTTATTCACAAGACAGACAAGAACAGGCAACAAATCTAAAATTATTTTTAGGAAAAAGAGAGACAATACTAAAATTGCATTAGACTAATTTTTATTTTTGATTGTGTGTAGCAATTTGACCTTTCTCTGTTACTTTCTTGCCTGGCTGAATGCTTTCCTCTTTGTATCTATGCCTTTTACTTCCCATAACACTTTCACTATATAGTTCCCTATATAACTTAAAGCAGAGGACAAGAAGAAATCCACTTCATTTGTGGCAAAGGAGGTTTTGGATCAATATGAGAGAAGATTGGGATGGAGAAATGGTGGGATCTTGTCTACTGGTAGCTCTGAAGAGCAGATGTGATGAACATCTGTCAGGCTTGATCTCCCAGGGCTAAATCAGTCCCACATTCCAATGGTTAACATTAAGAGAACAGCTGTGGATCCAGCAGTTGCAGCAAGGACATGTGTCTCCTGAAGTTGCAGAGCCATTGGCTGTATTATAAAATCAGCAGCTGGATTTTATTGAAAAAAGACAATATTTCCCATCTCTCCCTGCACAGAGGCAAAGAAATCATGCTGCATCTGTGCTTTGGTCAAAAAGAAAAACTTCTGCTATTAAGGTACGACTGTATTAATTTAGAAATTCTTCACAGGTATGTTCATGTGTATATATTGCTCTATGTATATTTCTAGTTGACATTTCAAGAGAAATTAATAAAAGTGGACATTTTGCAAACCCCACTGACCCTCTTGGGACAGCTGTAGAGATGGAGCAAATCAGCTTAGACAGAGTTTTCACTGGCTGAACTATTCATGCCAAAGCTTGTGCTGGGCTTCCTAGCAGTGGAGGAAAATTCAAAGTGGTTGCCACTAAAGGAGGGGCAGGTCTGGAGCCACGAGACCTTATCATGCTTGTTACAAGAGAGAAAAAGGGAAGGAGAAGGAATGGCAAGCAATTATCCCCACATCTGTTACATTCCCATCCCTCCTGTCACATCCCTTCAGAGGTGGCAGACCCAGCACTGAAAAAAATGCACAATGGAGCTTTGACCACTTGGCTGCAATTTTCACTTGACTGCTGCTCTCCATTACTTGTGTCCAGAGTCTAACTTGTCCCACTTTCTTTTTTGGTGAATTATGAATTTTCTCAATTAAATCCTACTGGAACATTTATGATCAGAGCCCAACTGCAGGCTACAATGCCAAGTGCTGGCTCTCAGAGAGCTCCCAATGGGACACCAAAAACAAATGCTGCAGATAGCATGATTCTCTGTGTGTGATGCCTGGCTGAGTAGTTTCCAAGTGCTATATCACACTCTGAAGGAATGGTGTTTCTGCATTGGGCTGTTAGCATCTTCAAATAGGAAATTCTGGAACAGCAGCTTTTGGCAGCTTGTGTCCTGGGGAATTGCAATAGCTCTGGCATGCAGGACAGACACCATAGCTTTAACCTCATTGTAGAAAATAAGTATTCCTTTTTTTCCTCATGAAGAAAAGTCTGCTTGTCCAAATGCTTGTGGTGGCTCAGAAAAGATTAATACAACTCACTCTCATTTTACCACTCTTAATGGTAAATCATTCCCATGCTGCTAGGATGGGTGGAGTATAAAACCCCATAGAACTGAATCATTACAGCAACACAAATAAGGCTGTGAACACCATTTTTCATCTATTTCATTAACTTTATAGCACAAGAAATCAGCCTTTACATATATTAATCTCTGTGTTCTTACAATTAACAAAAGTTTCATTTATATTTTGGGGCTTTATGTATCTGGCCATAATAGTCCTTTAGTATTAATATTTCCCTGTTTGCCAGGAAAATATTAAAAAAGCTTTTTAAAAATGAGAGCAAACTGGCTGAAGGAAAGCACATCAAGCCAATCTCACCTGTTAAAAATAAGGTTTCTTTAGAACTTGAATCTGTCAAATACTATGCAATCCATTTTGATATATGAAGATGCTTGTTCATTAATTCAGAGCTAACTTTTTCAAGTTTACAGGAAACTTGGCAGCACATTAAAATACTCTAACTTAATGGCATTTCTTTCCTGGTCTGCCAGCTTGAAATTTAAAGAGGATGGCGTCTCCATGGCTGTGCCTACGGGTGACTGGGTGTCTCAAGGGACTTGCCAGCAGATGACACAAAGTCCTCATGTCTGGAACTCAGCTCATCACTGAAGCTGGAGTTATGGGAGGACCATTCAGTAACTATCACTAGCTAGAGGAGCACCAGAGATGTCGAAATGAAGGTTTGCAGGAAATCATGTGGGGTTTGGCCATCTTCCACTCACTGTAAGCTAAGCCATGGGGGAGATGCTAATTACTGTTTATGCAGCCTCTTGGCAAACTTGGCAGCCTACTCTGAACCAGTCCTGCAAGCTGATTGCTCCTGATAGAGGCAGGATAAGCCCAGCCTGAGTCAGTCACAACTCTGCATGCATTCCCTCCCTTTGAGACCACACTGGTGCCTCTGCTCCTGCCTGGCCAGGTGGTGATTGCTGTGCACTCCTTGTCACCCACTGCTTTGGGTTTTGGAGCCCCACATGCTTGTCTCCCTCAGTCTGAGATTTTTCAAGCTAAGACCAGCAGGGACACCTGGAGGAAAAGCTGTGCCCTGAGAGCCCTAGGTGGGGGAGCAAATTGCTGAGCTTTCTTCTGAAACTGAAACTCTTTCTTCATCTGCCTTTCCTTTCACTCCGTGGTCCTTTGCACATGGACTGCAGAGGCTTATTGCCAAAAGGAAGGCATTTCCCATATCCACCCCGGCTGCATGTTTCTCCTCCATTATTCTTCTGGTATCAGCAAGTGAAGAGGTGTAGAGAGAGATGACTGTGGCTGACCCAACACAAAAGCCAGCTTATTTTAGAGGGCTCCTATTAACTCTGTGGTTCAGCACTGGCAGCCAGAAAGGGAGACAAAAAAATGAAGAGGATTATTTCCAAGTGAATTCCCAAGAGTGCATTCAATTAGAGATGTTGTTTTTTGACCTTTCACAGGCTTCATTACAGCCCCTATCACTTTTCCAGAAAAAACAATTTTGGAAACAGATGGAAATAAATGAAAAATTTATTCCTGCGATGCCACACAGCCCAAATTAAGCAGTCTTGAGTGATGTCTGCTGAGTACCAGTGTTCAATTAAAAGGATGCTTATGAAGTCTTCATACTGTGAAACACAAATACTTGCCTACAACCTGCTGGGAGCTGCCTCATGAGAGAAAAAACATGCACTCTATTAACTCAGCTGGTATGAAATTTAGCATGTAGGCTATAAAGTGACCTAGAAAGGGGAGTTTATGGACACTGGCATTAATCACTATGTGATGACACAAAGTGAGAGAAAACAGGAAAGAATTATTCCTTCGAAAATTCCAAGACAAAGTGGGAAATAGGCTTGGGAAAGACCTGAAAATTTATTTCAAGGTCTAAAATCTGAGAAGTTCTGGGGGAAAAAGACAGTTGTCAGGTCAGTAGTGCAGGCTGGTACTCAGAAGAGCTCCCATTACTTACAAAACTGAAATACTCTTTAATAGGAACATGTGATCTTGTGTTGTTTTTTAGCCCATGTGTGACTTTGTTTAAATCCCTTTTGGATCTAGCCTTGAGGGCCTTCTGATATCCGGAAGAGTTGTTTTCCAGCTTGGAGAGCTGGAATATTTTGTTGGAAGCACTCTACATGCCACCTGTGTGGTGGTGTGTGCTGTGCTGTCACATATTGACAGCCTTCTGATATCTGGAAGCGTTCCTTTCCAGCTCAGAGAGCTGGAATGCTTTCTTGGAAGCATTCTACATCCCACCTGTGTAATGCTAGCTGTTGTGGCTGTCACACATTGACAGCTGGGCAATGCACTTCAGTGTATGCCATGACAAGCTGTCCCCACTGAAAATGACTGCAGCTCATTTCTACATCTTCATTTTGAGATGAATGTAACTAAACACTTTAAACCAGGGAATAAATTTAGATTAGATTCCTTTAACTAATTTTATCTCTATCATATGTTTCATACCCCTTTTGTGTAATAAGCTGTGGCAGAAATAATCACGGTAATTTGAACTAGCTCTCCTGACAAACTTTCTCTAAGATATTTAATGTGACAGAGAAACATGAAAGAGTGAAAATGCTTACAGTCTGTTGCATTTCAGCTAACTACTGAAGAGCTTTTGGATATCAGAGCAGGAACAAAATGCAGTTCTCCTTGTGGAAATCAGGGTAATTAGACTGATATAAACCTGGGTGACCTGCAGTCAGTGCTCACTGAGAAAGCTCAGAAGTTCAGTTCTCTGGAAAACATATGAACCAATTTCCTTGTAATCTGCTGCTTGCTTTATTTCTCTGCAAATATTGTGTTGGAGACATTAATGCCAATATGATGGAAGACACAGCTAACATTATGACTAAAATGAGCTTCATCTGGACTGAGAATAACTGTGGTTATTTTATTATGCCAGTCACAGTCTGTTTGTGTTGGGTGAGATGCATTTATTGGTTCTGCTATGACCAACATTTTTTCACACAGTCCTAAAACTCTTGACATTTTCAGCTGTGTATATTTCTAAATGTCTGTTCTAAATAAATAAATAAGCCCAAACCATGTCTTCCTATGGAAAAAGATACTTCTTAAAGATTGAATTTGTAAGGATCTTCACTTTATTTAATGTGTGAACACTTGAAAATCATTCCCTGACCTAGGACTTTGTGTACTTTGCAAGTATTTCTTAAGTAAATTTTAGTGAGGACAAGAGAATATTGTTTAGAGTTGATCCTAGCACCTTCATTTACTGCTTATATGAGGCCAGTTACACCAAATGGACTCACACTCAGCTCTGTGTAAAAACATCTACTTCTTACAGAGGGGCAATGACAGGAAAGAGGGAAGGAGGAATATTTGAACCTGCTTGTGGAGACTGACAATTTCAAGTAAAGCTTTTAAGCTTATAATAATTTCCTGCTGCTTCTAAATATCTCCCTGTAAACTATGCTTTAAAAGTAAACAAACAACAATAGCAACATAAGTTTATAATTGACACCATCAGTGAAATCTGCTCTCTGGAGATGCCACAGGCATGCACTCCCTTCCTCAGCTCTGCAAGTACTCAGACACTTTCTGCATCCTGATCACAGGATGCTGACACAGGGCTGCTCAGGCATGATGTGTGCTGCAGCTGGAGGTGCCTTGTGTTGCACCTCTAAACTAAATTCATAGAATTATAGAATGGTTTGGGTTGGAAGAAACCTCAGTGATCAGGCAGTTTCAACCCCTCTGCCACGAGCAGGTGCACCTTTCACTAGACCAGGTTGCTCAGAGCCCCACCCAGCCTGGCCTCGAACACTTCCAGGGAGGGGCATCCACAACCTCTCTGGAAAACCTGCTCCAGGGCCTCACCACCCTCACACTGAAGAATACCCAAGATCTTCCTCAAACACTTTGTGTCTCATTCCATGAGTTTACCCCAAGGAGAAAAATCTGCATCTGAGTAGAGCAGAGCTAGAAGAAGACCCTTGTTGTCCTCAATGGATCTATCTAGAGGTCTGACATTTCTCTTCAAAACTTTTTCCAGCATGTTCCTCGTTAGGCCTTTGTGTGTCAGAAACCATCCAGCAGACAGAAAATATTAAGAGAATCTTTAAAAGATGTACCCAAGGCCTTAGAGGAAAGCCAGGTCATTACTAAAATTTACACAACCAAGCAACTTCCTACTCCATCCCCATTTATTTTCAGAACAATATGTGTTGCAGTTTAAGAAGGGACACCAGCCAGTACAGAGCAAGAAAAGGAAGTTGCTTGTTGGTAGATGAAATTAGCAATTGAAATTGCAAGAAGATGGAAGGAAGAAACATGAATTGTCTCTGGTGTGATCAAATCCCCCTCAGCTGCAGTGGACTCCCACTGAAGTAGGCAATGTAGCCTTGCCCACAGCTACTTGCAGTGATGTTCACTTCTGCAGGCTTTAGAAACCACTAGCCCAGTCTCTTCTCCTGGAGGAAAGCATGTGTAGCCAGCAGAGATGCAAAGCTATTTAAAGAAACGCTGTAAAAAGACGAGGAAAACATTTACTCTGGGCATCTAACTATTCAGCCTCTTCTGTTTACATTAAAACAGGACTTTGGGGAAATACAAAAAAATTGGGATTTATAGCAGCATTAAGTCCAAGAGTGCATCAGTGAGCAGCATAAAGCCAGTAACACTTCATACCAGTGCTCCCCTTCTTCAAATGCTTCTTCTCTATGATCCAGAAGCTTTGGGATAATCACTGCTTTTCAGTTTTTCAAATAAATGACAGGTTACATGAAAATTATATCATACTTTTTATTACACTGGTACTGCTTGCTGTGGATCCACTTAGTAACTCTTGTCTTGAACTGAAACAGATGGAATTAGCACAAATATGATGTTGTTAAGGTTCAGCATTTGGCAAACCAAGGTGGTTTGTTGCTAGGAGAGCAAGTTCTAACAGCACATTTTTAAAACAAAAATTAGTGT
>VZTT01027888.1:3081-17105 GCA_013400855.1 Buphagus erythrorhynchus | reverse complement strand
CTGAAACATCTCCGCTATACCTACCTATGAATACAACTGAGTCTGAAAAAAGGTAAAATTCACAAACACTAAGAGTTATTTACATTCTCTCTCCGTTTTACCCACACAACCTTATTCATAAGTGCTGATCCTTCCCAAAAGGGTAGTAAGATCACCACTGGAATAACAGGTAAAACCAGTATTGCTGCCTCTAATCTCAAATTTGGAACACACATTTCATTATTATTAAAGTCTCGCTTAATAATATTCTTTTTTTATTAATGATTTTTATTTTTCATGTTCATTTGCTTTCTCTTAAAAAATGATCAGCCACACATGACTTTTATTTTCATAAGACCATGGGGCATGTACTTACAGAGAACTGTAAATTATAACTGCAGGGACGTGCTTTCACAACACTCCTTCCCCCTTAACCATTTCCCAGCATACAGCCATTCAGGGTGAATTTAGAGAGAGTTACACACCAAAAAGCTGCTTTCAGAGTCATCAGCTTGATTATCCTAATTAAAAAAAAGTACATAAGGGGTCACAAATTAGGAGATGCTGAAACCACCGTTCCACATGTTACAAAAAACTTAGCTACAGAAGTGGCAGTTAAATATAAATTTTCTTAGATTGGTGTATTATTCCACCTCTCCTTCCTGAATCAAGCTAATATTTCAATGAAGATTTTTCAAGTTGGGTTTGTTAAGCGTTCACATATCATCTTCCCAACAAATTAGCATAAATGGAAGACAGCACCAATATACTGTAGCAATAAGTAAGGAAACTTGAGAGTCTTTTTAACTCCCAAAGAATAAGCTTAGCTCTTTTGTTCCCCCCACAGTCAAGTTACAATATGATCTACTACAAAAGAAAAACAATAGGACACCAGAGGATTTATTATGGTTGATCATAATCAGACCAATAAATACATTCTACTTTAATCATTCAGAAATGGCTTGTCCAAGCTTATTCACACACTGGAAATTCTTTCTCCTCAAAATCTTTCCTACCAGCCTGACATGTTTAACACACCAATGATCACTACTACTTGGATTTCATATTTGAAAAATTGATCCTTCCACAAGACATAGGTACAATAAAAAGAGAAGAAAATGAGTTATTGATCCCATGAATCAGGACCAACAATTTGAGCACTAACACTGAATTTGGGGAATGAGAACTCAGAAACTGAGACAGAAACAAGTTTGAGGACAAAAATAATATTGAGATAAGTGGTATTACATTTTTATTGCTCATCATTTTATTAAAAAAAAAAAAACAAATGAACAAAAAACCCNGATTTTTTTCCTTCTGATCGAAAATATTGTGTCCATTTTAAATCTCCCACTGAAAATTTACTTCTTCCTTCACTTGCAATTTTAAGCAACAAGTAGTTTAGAGGACCAGATAAACTTCACCATTAGTCCATTTTTGTGAACCCCTTTGTCCAAACCCCTTCCAAGGGCAGCAAGAACTGCTATTATTGATTCACTTGCAGTATTAATGACTTCTGAAAAGTACCAAATGACATTGCTGTTGCAATGGTGCTACACCTAGAGTTTATATATCCACTAAAGAAGTGATAATGCTCTGTCCAAAAAATAACTTGCTAGAATTGGACAACACGGTCCATAACCTTCCCAGGGCTTTTCCCTGTAAGAAGGCTGGCTAAGTCTGCAAGTGTTAATGCCTTTTGAGTAATCAGGAAGACTAATGGAATCAATATGTCATAGACATGTGGCAAAGACAGCATAAGTATTCATGAAGCAGAAAGCAGATGAATAAGAAAAGACTAGTTCACATTTAAAATTCTGGAAGAAGATAACTTGTTATTTGCTTAATTCCCTTTAAGAAGAATAGCCTACACTACCACATGCAATCTTTAAAAACCATGCTTGCTTACAGATTAGTTCAATTCCTTTAAAGAATCCACCATGTTCTTAGCACATATGCAAGAAATAGTATTTATACCAAAGATTTAATATTGACAAGGGCATCCATGACATTCAGTTCTAATACAGCAACATTTGCAGCAATTCAGGCTGCTGAGTAAAAATTCATTTCTTTATATCACATCTAATTCATAAACATTCCTCACTTCATTTACTCATACTATTTCTTTTCTTTACCTGGAAAAAATGCTGAAATTTTAAGTAAATGTGTTTTGCCATGCCTCAGCAGTCACCTCTGTCAGCAAGCATAAATCCTCCTACTACACACCAGAATTGGATATTCCAAGAACAAGGTTTCTCAAGCAGAAAAGTGACATTTCCAGGCTACGCCTTCAAAACTTTTACTACACAAGTTAAAAAGTTATGGTAGTAGAATTTCAACTTTTGGAGTGCCTAGAGGAAAACTTACTGCATCAGGGGAAGAAGATATATTAGAAAAGGATGGGGTAAACTAGTAGCCAAGTAATGCCTGTGAGTTCTGCCCATCTCTACAGCCAGCTGGACTCTCAAGATGCTGCCAAACAACTTCAAACAGAATGGGGATGGGGAGTAGCAATGTCACTCCGTCATTTCAGCCCACATCAACATGATCTGGGAGACAGAGCACAGTGCTCATGTTGTTCTGAGCCAAAAGTCAGTTCTGTCTCTTGTGCCAAAAAAAAAGTAAGAGATGTCATAACAATCTTCCTACAGACCTCAGATCAATCTCTCAAGCAAATGTCATGACCAGGTTTACAATTTTCCAGGTGGCAGCCATGAATCTGAGGAACATGCACATATGTGTATGCCATATTCTTAGGCTTTATTTTTTATACTCACAGTGGATGAGCTTTTTCACCTTCTTTCCCTCCCCAGGTAATTTTCCAACACATCAAAAGCTACTTCTGCACTTTGGAATGAACCCAACCAGAAGGTGCTCAAACACTTGCATAAAAATCCGATTATAGCATGGGGGTTTTGTGGGATTTTTTTCCCTACACAGGTGAAACACTCTCAGGCTCCCAAAAGCTGAAAGTAGGGGTTAGTACAAATGGGGACAAAAGCAAGAAAAACAATCATCTGGTCTTAATACAATGCCTGTTGTGTGTTTGTAGTGTAGTTATTCTGAAAACACAAAGACTAGCAGATCAAAGATGAAGTGATTTCTAATAAAAAATTTCAGGGTGCCTACTGAGCATCTTCGAGAACTAGCAACAGCAGTTACTATAGCACTTTATGTTTAGCCTGCTATTTGTAGATAGGTAGTTACAAACTACATTCTACAACTAACTGTATCCTACAACATTCAGAGTGGGCCACTCTGTAGAACTTTTTAACTGCAGATTCATATGCCTCCTTTTTCAAATCATTAAAAATGAACCATTTTCAAGCAAGACCTCAAACAAGTAAGGTTAGGTACTCAGCTCCTTTGACATAAACATGATTTAGCGTCCAAGGCATTTCAATGGAAGTCCAAGACAAGATCAGATGACAAAAAGGCTACCACTATAATCCTGATGGCATCCACAGAAGTCTCTTTTAAAATATGAAGTGATCTTTAAATCATTAGCTTTCTAGATACTAAGGAATGTGTAAAGACTACAAAGTAAGCTACCTTGACATAAGTAATAGTACCACTTTCAGAAGGTAATACAATGTCATAGCATAGCTCCCATAGTCATCCAATATAACTTCCCATAAAAATGTCAGCAGACAATATACAGCTGTTCTGCCTATGAAACTGATGTGAAGGGCAATAAGAAAACAAGCACATTATTGCATGTATGTTCTAGGGTAGACACTGTTAAGTCCACACCCAAAAATTCTACTCCATTTTCATGCATTGCTAGAGTATACTACATCCACTGTATTAGAATAAAGGCTGAATTAAGAAAAATAATAGTTGTGCTAGACCTTATTACCTGCTCTCTTAAAATGAATTTACAAGTGACACCCTCAAGAATGCATTGGCTCATGTTGGGGTCCTGGTCAGCTTTGCTGGACAGAAGTCCATGGGAAACAGTATTTAAAGCACTGGCAGTGTAAATCAGTCACATGCATTTAAAGAATTTGCCTCTGTCACGGTTTAACCCCAGTGGGCAGCAAAACACCACCTAATCCCTTGCTAACTCCCTCACTGTGGGATGACAGAGAGAATCAAAAAGATAAAAATGCAAGAACACATGGGTTGAGATAAAGATGGTTTAAAAGCTGCAAAGAAATGCAAGCAAAGCAAAACAAGTTACTTGTTCACCACCTCCCAAAGTCAGGCAGCTGTTCAGTCATTCCCTGAAAAGCAGGGTTCCATCACATTTAACAGCAACTTGGGAATAACAAGCATCATCACCCCCAAAGTCACCCACTCCTCTTCATTTCCCCCTTCCTTCTTCCCCTTGTGTCTCCTGGTAACAACATTATGCAATATGGGTCACTTGGGGTCTGCTGTCCTGGCTGTGTCCTCTCTCAACTTCTTCTGCACTCCCAGCCTCCTCCACTGCTGGTGGGACAATTTGAGAAACAGAAAAGACTATGTAAGCACATCCAAAAGATAGGACCATACAAACTGCTCTGAAGAAAATTAACTTTATCCCAGCCACAACCAGTGGAGCCACATGCTTACATAGTCTGAGACAACTAATATCCAAAAGATAGATAAGGGAAGAAATTTTTTTTAATACAAAAGTGAGATTTGTCAAGCTTAGTCAAAACATTCAGAGCAGTGGCAAAAACACCACTCAGTTCAGCAGAGTTGACTCATTCTTTCAGAGGTAAAGGCAGCACACATAGCTTACTACTCTCAAGAAAAAGTCTGAAACAGACTTGCCCATGAAAGCATCTCTCTAGTCACTAATTCTGTCTTAGTCTGAATTTTTACCTGATACAATCCACTAAATATTTCTCAGAGTACACATTTATGAGCACGTCTGAGCAAACACAAACTGCACAAATTAAGTGCAGTTTATTGAAAGAGACTCTCTAAGTCTCCTTCAAAGATAAAGATATTCTGATTAAAATGAAAAAAAAGTTTCCTAAGATACTACAGGTCTTATCACTTCCACAGCACTCACTGAGACATAATCCCATTTATGACTATTGAACTGATGGATTACCACTTTCCAGACATGGTCTTTGTCCCTCTAGCCTACAGGCCTGTGTTGCCATGTCAATCTCTTCAGAAGATTACCACAGTGATA
This sequence comes from Buphagus erythrorhynchus, assembly GCA_013400855.1. Taxonomy (NCBI): domain Eukaryota; kingdom Metazoa; phylum Chordata; class Aves; order Passeriformes; family Sturnidae; genus Buphagus; species Buphagus erythrorhynchus. The sequence goes on along the minus strand of VZTT01027888.1, from coordinate 11,995 downwards.
ATGCAAAGTAGGATATACTGGTATTACAATACTACAATTTAAAAAAGGTTGCTGTAGAAAGAGCTTTTAAAATTCATTTTAGAAGTTGGCATAGTTTCCTGGGGCATCAAACTAAGATACCTGAACTCTAAAGGCTTTGTTGGTAAGAAGGGTTGATGGGCAGGTAGAAGGCTAGGACTTCTAACAACACGGTAATAGTTGCTTTAAGGTTTTTAGATACTCCTAGGGTTACAGCAGATGAAACTTCTTCAGGAAAAGAGAAAACTGTGTACAACAGGGGGAGGATTGGTTTCTGGGTTTTATATTTAATGATTTGAAACACTGGGATTGTGACCTTCACAGAAGAAATAGAAGAAAAAAGAAAGCAAAGATTAAAAGGAGCATTATACCACATCCCAAAACAACCACACCCACACTGAATGTTGCAGATGCAGTAGAGCCCAGTTTGTGTCAGTGTGAAGAATCAATGAGGGAGAACTGCTAATTTAATAAATAAAAAACCCACAAGCAGAAAAGAAATCTTCAGAGCAGTCTCCAGAAACTGAATGCCCTACTGCATGATGACATGAGAAGAAAAGGCTCGTTGTCACCCAGGTTAATGGTTAATTAAAGAAACCACTTGCAAAGTGAAGCAAAAAGTCCTTCCAGAATATTTGAAATTCCTAGCAGAAATAAGAAGACATTAGTGCTGTCTTCAAAGGAGTCAAGTAGCTAGAAACACCTTCAGCCAAACAATACCCAAACATTCTCCTGTTAAAGACAAGGCCAATTTTCTGGCTGTTACTTGGTAACATCTGGGGGAAAATATGAAGCAACAGGGCCTGAGAAAACCAAAAGAGAAGGGAAAAATAAGTGAACCTAAAACCTTGATCTTCAAAAGGAGTAGGGTTGTGTGCCTCTCAGTTAACTAAACTATCAAGACAGACTCCTCACTGTTAGTAAAGGTCACAAATTAGTTCCATGGTTTTAGTCCCATTTGCATCCTTCCCAAGATATAAGTTTATTAAATTCAGATATTCTTGTTAAAGAAAAATAAATTCAAATCACAAGGCTGCTGTTAACTTGCTTAGAAGAAAGGAACAACAGTAATAGTGAATGCTTTGGCAGTCCTGTGTTCGTCTTCGCATGCCTTTGGTAGCAGCAGAGCATTTGGAGCTCTGGGCTCCATGATTTTCTGAACCCTAACCCTACGCAGAGCAGTAAAAGCCTTATAGGGGTGAGGCTGGTTCCAAGAAGAAAGTTGAAGGGAGACATGTTGTGACAGTCTTGTGTTCCCCTTGGCATGCTTATTTGTGCTGGTTTTGCATTAACTGAGTTTTGGTGAGGAGGGAATGAGTCCAGACATGGAAGGGATGCTCTATGAGAAGCAGCTATCAGCTTTCTCTGTGCCTGGCAAAACCAATTGCTGGTTGGCTCTGAGAATAGGCATGCTGATAAGCCAATTAGGGAGTTAAACACATCCCTGTGAGAGTCATATTTTAAAACTAACCCCAGGAATTTCTCTTTCTCTTCTGGCCTGAGTACAGGTACCAGGCCATCCTGGCCCTCCAGGTGGCCAGGCCAGGCGGGCTCTGCTGCAGGGCCGGGCCCCTTCCTGGGGAGCCTGCTGGGCCCCATCCCGGCAGGACAGGGCCCTGCTCTGCTGCAGCGCTGGCTGAGCCTGATCCCTCTCTGCCCAGCACAGCCAGGCCAGCCCATAGCTCAGCTGAAATGCTGCCACTGCTGAGTTCCACCAGAAACCACCAGGCAGGGGACAGGGAAGCTGTCGACCCGCAGCACGCTGTCACTGTGTTCTAGCCTGGCTGCTAAGATCCTAGCTTCCCGCCCAGCACAGCCATCAAGGAATTCTCCACCATAAACAGCTCCAGCCCCCTCCCAGCAGGGACCACGTAACTATCTGCAGGTCTCAGAGGAGATATTAACTGTTTTAGTGCACAGATGAGACCTGCAAACCTTCAATCCTCTCGAGTGGGAGAAGAGGACAGAGTGAAGACATGTAGAGAAACAACATGAAGACACCAAGGTCAGTAAAGAAGGAGTCAGCTCCTGGATGGGAGGAGAATGAGGAGATGCCTTAATCTTAGGCTGAAATTCTCTTGTAAGCCATGGTCATGGACTACAATATACTGAATATCCCTGTAAATCATGGAAAAAGCATGAGGGGGATGGAGCATTCACATTGTAGACATGAGCAAAGGCATCCATGCTTAACAAGCAGATGCTGAAGTAGCTGTGATTCGATGAGGGGCTTGAACTGAGAGAGAGAAGAGTGATGAAGACCCTTTGCCCCCAGGGGAGAAGATCTCTGTTCCCAGCAATGAAGATGATCTCAGATGAAGAGAACCTTTGCTTTTGAACAGCTCATCCTAAAAATAGTCATAGGGATAAGTTGACATGGCCCATGAATGCAACTGTGAGAAGGCTGCAAGAGATGGGAGGGAATTCATGATTGCAGATTCCCAGGCAGCTGCTATTCATGGAAATTAAAAGCCACAAGAGAACTGTTTTCTTGTGGAGAAATCTCCATAGCATGACAAGAGACTCCTCTCTCTAAGTGAACCAAAGAGAGACTATACTAGAGGTGATAAACTGACTGATTTGTTTCTGTACATTGTCAGTGGGAAGGAAAAGGCAGGGGAGGAGAGGTGTTCTGAAGGTTTTATTCTAATTCCTATTATTCTTTTAGTTTTGTTAATAAAGTTTTCCTTTATACCCTTTAAAGTTTGAGCCTGCTTTGCCTTCCTCCTAATCCTATCTCATAGCTGGAAATGAATAAATAATTCTAATGGATGCACTGGCAATTTGGTCAGCACTAAATCCACCTCAAAAGTTCCCTTTTGTCCATAAACAAATATGCTTTGATCATTTGTTCCCAAATAAAAATATCTCATAGAAATATAAAACAGTTCAGGTTGGTAGGGACCTTAAACATCATCTAGACCAGTGTATCACAGGTCTTGTACTGTGCTTTGAGATACCTACAGATAAATATGCTGAAATACCAATGGAGATCATATTTTTATTATTTGCTGCCTTAAAGTGGGTACAAAAACAACTTGGAAATTTCTGAGGGTTCATATTATCCTGCGCTACGCTCTTAGGCTCAACTAAAGACATCCACATTAATTCAATAGCACTTCCTTAACTCTTTATGAAGAGACCTCATTAAAAAATCAGGATTTCTAATATATTAAACAAGACACCACACACATGCATTCACAACAGATGCACTGGGAAGAAGAGACCACCATAAAGTTACTTCAAATCTGCAGAAAAACGATTTGCAGAGTTGAATGTGAATTCCTACAGCAATACTAAGTATTCAGTCCCAATGTATATTTCCACATGTTTTCAAGTAATTTTTCCTAAAATAACACTCCCATAGAAGTGTTCTTGTTGAATGACACAGAATTGTTCAAAGAGGCTTTTTAAATGTTATTAGACATTAGCAGTCCCTCCCCATTTTGAATTAACAGACTGCTTTTGTCGCAGAGAAAATCTTCAGACATTTACATCTGTGTGTATTTTCAGGTATAGTCATGGTTGATTGTGTACAAGGAAAAAAATACATTCCAGGACATTTCAGCTTTAAATTATGATTTTATAACCACAATAAAATACCACCTGTTTTGCTAAACTAGAGAGACTACTAAAAAAAATCAAGGTGAATGCTCTCACCATAAGAGGACAACCAAAGAGGCATGCTTTCCTAGTTAGTTTAGACTTGTGTCAAACACAACTTCCTGCACTATCCATAATCATAGCTTCAACTATGATTTCAGTGGTGCAATATGCTGCTATTGCTGCACAGAGCAAAGAAATCCAAAGCAGAGGAATACTCATCATTATTAACCTGACAGCAGAGATATTTTTCCTCATTTAAAAAGATGGGGTGAGGGTGATAAAAACCTAGGAGACTCACTTGAATTTACTTCTACACAAATAAAAATGATGGATTCTTATTTGTCCTTCACACTTCTGCAGACCTCTGAGCACCAGAAGAAATGCAGGTTATGTAATGCCACAAGAGGTACTTTTAAGATACGTGTTCAGACCCACACTTCAGTCTCAAAAATCAATCCAGATCAGCCATAAGTTGGTGACATGAGTCACCTCCATTAGGGAAAACAGTGAACAACAAAATCAGCTATTTCGACAAAGCAGGGAACAGTGTCACAACCCATCAAGGGGACAAGTGATGTTCAGGTTGTACAAAGACACCAGACCACGTATCAGGGATCTTGTACATTTTATTCTACAGTTGTTAAGGACGCTTCCCTTTCCAACCATCCAGGAGCCACTCTGGCAGCCACACCCACACCACCTGTGCTGGGACCAAGGCCCCTCAGCAGTTACGCACCCCATACTCACATAATCTCACCAGGTTTCCTCACTGGCTAAGCCCCAAACAGCAGAGGCTTTATCATTTTGATCCTTAAAATAATTCAATCATGGTGCAATAACAAAATAAATATTCCTGAAGCCAACATCTCATTCCAATCCCAGCATCCAACCCCTCCCTCAGTAATTGCTCCCACTCTGCAGCCATACAGAGCACAAAGTGCAGCTGTTGGACAAGGCTGCTCTCTATGTGCAGCAGAGTTTCCAATTTTGCCCTCTTCCACTTGACTGCTGATATCCAGCTTCATTTCCTAAAAATAAAGACCAGCGCTGTAACACAGTCACCATTTATGCTTCCCNGAAGCCAACATCTCATTCCAATCCCAGCATCCAACCCCTCCCTCAGTAATTGCTCCCACTCTGCAGCCATACAGAGCACAAAGTGCAGCTGTGGGACAAGGCTGCTCTCTATGTGCAGCAGAGTTTCCAATTTTGCCCTTTCCTTTTGCTGCCAATCTGAACATTTCTGTAAGGAGACAACCAAATTTTGTGAATATTTTTGTAACAAGTCAACCAAAACTTGTGAATGTTTTTGTAAAATGGGAGACAGTTTTGTAGAAAATTGTCTCTCTCATTTTGCATTTTTTCTAAATATTTTCACAGAGAGCCATAAATCTTTTTATTCTTTCAGGCTGCCTCAGCACGACACATAAGGCACACTTCACTTAGTGAGACTAGGATGAAGCAAGTATTGTCCACAAAGGGAAAGGGTTCAAGGCTTAGCATGTTCTATTCCTGCACGTTCCAGATCCATCCTATCCCCCATTCAGGGATGGAGAAAACTGAGCCCATCCCAGATAAAAATATCCAAGGGGCTGTTCAGTCCCTTTCTGCCTCCTGTCCATGACAGCAATTTACTGTCACAGCTCCCACAAACTCCTGAAAGCTGCTGGCTCACAAGTCACAACACACCAGTTCAAACGTGTGACTCCTGACAATCAAAGCCATCACACTGATTCGAACAGGCTGACATACCCCAAATTTCAGCAGGATTAATCAATATATCCTGTGTATTTTCTTTTATTTCCACTTTCTCACTCCTTTTCCACTCAAGTCAGAGTTGTAAATCAATATGCTTAAATGTGTAATGTAGGCACAATACTGGACATAAAATGTATGTCGACATCATGCAGAAGACAAAGTAAATGTTTTTCCACTGAACTTGTGTGGTTTTCAAGTTTTCAGTAAAATGGACACATCTAGTAAGCATCCATCCTCACAGCCCCAGTCAGCTACTTCTTAAATTGGAGACAGATCATAGAATTCCTTGACAAGGATATAATTATATTAAAAATCTACACAAGTTCAAGAGAGTGGACATAATCACAAAAAACCAATCCATTAAGGGTTACCTAACTATGGAGAAATCACAGGTGGCTCTGAAATTGCTTAGAAGTGACCAGTAAAAATTGGACAAGAATCAGGAATATGTATTGTAGACACCTGTCATGTTCTTTTATTCTTTGTAATGACACTCGCCCTGTTCTTTTATTCTTAGCTTGTTTATACCTCCCAGCCATTTATAAGAGACAGGGTAAGAACATACAATGACTTGGTTTGACTGAGTACATATGCACATTGTGGTGCAATTTTTTCAAGGCTCTTGCCGTGGAAAAAAATCTCATTTCCTTGTAATTGGCCAGGTCAATTAATTCATACCTTTGTAATGGCTAATAATTAGACTTCTACGCATCAGCATCAGCTGGAGAGTAACAATACTAGCCAGTAAGTCTGATATTTTTAAAACAAATATTGGTACTGCAATTCACAGTTTAAAAAGCACTGTTTTCTACTGCTTTAAGAGTACAGTTTATATTTTCAAGTAATCCAATAAACAAGTGCCTGAGAAAGGTTTTTCTCTAAGACACTATCCCAAAACTTCCTGCTCACTTCATCTCAAATTAATGGAATTAAACTTGCACATCACTTCTCCAAACATACACCTGGAAGTTTCTGATTTTACCCTCAGCTCTAACGATCACTGAAACTGATAACATGATCAGCTGTGGTTCATATGTTGTCTGCAGTAGTGTTTTGCTCAGTCTAAGTCCATTAGTAAGACATCCCCAGCTTGTTTGCAAATGACAGTCACTCTGGACATATGATATTATGGCTCTCTAATCCCTTCTGGGAACATAGCCTTTCTTTGACTTTATGCCTCTAAAATACTGCGCCTACAACCAATATATTTGCACCGCTGTCAGAATCATAGAGACCTTTATGAACTCACCTGTGATATATCTGTCCATCATTCTTAGCCACCCAGTCAAGCAGAGCTCCTGGCAATACCTACTGTTATGAGCTCTCTCCTGTTTCTGCTAAGCCTGAAAACACTGTCCTGGGGTTTATCCTTGCTGTCTTTGCTATTAGGCTCCAAACTATCCTTGAACTACTTGCCCTAGAGGCAATATATATAAACAGAGATAAAACTATACAGATATAGACATACTCCATCTAACTCAGACTGCAAAAATATACCATTTTAAAGAAAATTACTGTTTAGGAAGCTATACATTTCACATATATGAGAAGTTAAAATATACATGAACAACTAGGTTTATGTTATACATTTTTTTCTACTCTATCTTCACTTCACTGTTACCTCAAACAGCTTAAGAGAACTGGTTTTTTTTGCGTATCCATTACAAAATACAGACAAAATCAGTCAGCTCCATTCAAAGCTCATTTCCGTGCATCTCTTCAGATACCTGTAACCAAATGCAAGCACTCGTCACAAAGAAATTTAACAACTTCGAAGATATCCTTATCATTATTTTCTTTAACTCATTCCCACCATGTCTACTCCAACATTTTTGCATTTAGAATTTCAATAACCTGAGAGTTTCTCAGCCTTGGAGAAGTAGGAAGACTAAAGCAAAAGCCAGGTGTTCCGAGGTGTGTTGGAAGACCAAGGAGGCAAAGAGTGCTTTCAGTGGGAATATGCAGAGGGCACAGGGGCAGCAGGAGAGGAACCCAGCTTCCCAAGGAGCTATCCCATGGGATATGGGAAAAGGACCTGGAGACGACCCCCTGAGTAGTGTCCTCTGAGAGAACAGCACAGGGAACATGGGAGCAATGGATGCAGGGGCAGCGCCTCAGACACCCAGCTGTCCCAAGAACATCCTGCTGCCACACACTCTTGGCTGTGGCCATGGTTAGTAAATCTGTGGTATCCCATAATTTAATTTAGGATAAGATCCTTTGGAAGGCATGAAGGACAAGGATACTTCCCAGTCACAGCATTCAATGTTAGAAGCTAGCTTGCACTACAGGACAAATGCTTCTTATAATGACATTTATACATGAAAATCTGACTTTCAAGTTTGCTCAACTGCACTGAAATTAAATAGCATTTCTTTTTTCTGTGGTAGAACAAACATCGTTTCCCAGGTGGTTGAATAGCATAGACTTAGGAAAAAGTCTGGTTTTCCTGTCATACAGCAAGAAGTATTTTTGGTCCTTCGCCTACAAAACTCAGAAGTGAGAAAAACCAATAAATTATTTGTCCCTCTCTCCCACAGAGATCTCAGGAAGTTTCTCTATCCACAGCAGGAAATACAAAGTATGAGATGGTTTATCTACTGTGTAATTCATCAGCCACATAAAATTTATGAACCATGACAGTCCAGAAATACATTCTCACCACTCTGCAAGGCCATTTTCAAAGGACATGGTCTAGATTACTCACAGTCTACACTTAGATGTGTTAAAACATTAAAAAAACCCAACCTAAAAATGCAAAAATTGAGATTTCTTTTTTCCTTACGCCAAGGAAAAAGTAAAGATTTACGGCAAAGACATTGCTTATAGGCACTCAGTTATAACAATGATCAAACCGTCATTAGAGCAGGAGGAATGTCCTAGAGGCAGAAATTTGGCATGTAGTTTGCAGGAGATTTTTTTCCTTCACATCTAATCAAGGTCAGTTGAAAATCTTGATACATGGAGCTGTCCACAGCTACCCACAAAATCAGATTTTTTATTGTCCAATTCAGGCATTTTTTATTTATGGGTAATATTTAACTAGTTCTTCAGAAAAATCTTAATCAAGAACCTTATTGAGAAGCATTGTAGAATCTTGACTGCTAAGGAGAGTTTCAGGGAGCAGAAATCAATGCAAATTTTGGCATATTAACCTTGAGAGAGAACCTCCTCTTATTTGACTAGCCAAGATGGAAATGCAGTGGAAGATGGGACTTACTAAAATCAGAAACCCAAAAATTTGTGTCAAGATAGTTTCCTGCACATTTTAATGCTATTTTGCCATTGCTATAAAAGCCACGTTTCGTGAGGACAAAAATCTATAGAAAACCAGACTTCATTCTTTTCACAAGTTAGCAGTTCTGCTCTCATTTCATATATTTTCATATTATTTCAGTTCAAGAATCACAAGAGCAAAGTAGAGCCTAAGGAAAGAATGATAATCTACACTTATTCTACTACTTCAGCTTGAACAAAAAGAAAAACCCACACAGAGTTACTATAGAACACAAGAGATAGTGGGAGAAATTAA